>CALNHX010012431.1:0-25262 GCA_940337035.1 Agriotes lineatus
ATAAAATTTAATCTTTAAGTCTATAAAATAAAAGAAATTTTTCTATTATTATCTATATTAGATCTTTAATCTGCGAGTTTTTATGAAATTTTATTATTTTATATTGGTCTTTAGTATATATGAGACTTTAAAACAGATAGTCAAGATAAATTTTGCAGTTTTAATTAGTATTAAAATTAGTTTTTTACTTACAAATATAATTATTTTTCTAAACAAATTTTATTATAGCTATCAAGGAGCTTGATTAAATTCCTTTTGGCAAACAATGGCCTAGATAATGATGAAAAATCCATATCCTTCTTTATCTAACAATTACCTATATATTATAAAGCTAAAATCAATTTTTTTAACAAACAAAGGCTTTAGTATAACATAATATAAGTGACAGGACTTAGGTACTTTTATACTAAGTAGAGATCACAGTTTAATTGACGATATAAACTCATGTACTATTGCTAAAAGTATTTTTAAAATCTTAAACAGCAGTCTAATTCTTTACTAATATACTAAAAGAGAATATAAACAAATAGCTTAGGTTTATAGTTATATTAGAAACTTATTAAAAAAAAACTTTTTGTCAAAGTATAAGATAGGTTCTATAGAAGTAAACAAAAATTTTTCAATTAATATATAAATATTAAAACTTTGCTATATGACAAATCATTTTTTCTAAGTATTAATTTGGAAAAGATAAAGAGTCATATAGGATTTTCTTATTTTAACATTTTAGTTAGCTTTAAATTACTATTTTCATTTTTATATCTAGTTTTAAGCATTAAATAAACATGATGTTTGATAAATATCTTGCAAGCGTTGTAATCTGTTAAGCTGAATCTTTATAAATAAAACTTTTGTCAAAATTTTCTTGTAAACCTTAGTAATCTAATGTAAAAATTACATCTTCCCTATTTAATTAACATAGTATAATCTATATAATATGTATCTAAATTCTAATAAAAAATAATTGTTTAGGTCTAAAGTCTATTTAATAACTTTTAAATAAGTAGTCTTTCTGTACACTATATGAAAACTTAAAAAAACTACTGTAAAATTAACATTAGATAAATACATACAACAACTTTAAGCAGAAACTTTACCATGTCAAAATCAACAATTAATAACTACGCTTACCTCATTAATCCTTACCATAAGCTGATTAAAGACACTTTGAAGCAAACTAATTTAAAGCTTAAGGAGGCTTAGTTTGCTATAATCTACGCCTCTGCCAGATGAGACCACTCTTAGTTAAACTTCACCATGTGAAGTTTAGTAAGAAATTAATCTGGCCAAGCATTTTCTTGACTTCTCTTTTTTTTTTTGTTAGAACATTTATAGCCTAGATTTTTAAATATTTAGAAAACTAAGAAGATTTTTACAAACAGATGTTAAGGAAAAGGAGGTTATTAAAGATCTATTTAAAAAAAAGTTACTGTTTTATTTAACGATTTTTTTCCAGGACAGTATACCAAATAATTTTTTAAATTCTTGTTTGTATACAAAGAGTTAATAACAATCTATTCTTATACTACTTAATAGCAAAATTTTTGCTAAGTTCTTCTTCTGTTTACAATTACAATTTTTAGCAAAAAATATAATAATTATAAAGTGTTAAATAAAAGGAATTTAAAAATATGATTTATAAACCCTAAACTATAATGTGCCTGTTACAGCCTTATTAAATAATTGCACCTTCAGTTATTAAAAAAAGTAGGTTTTATTAAGGCTTTAAAAGTTTTTAATACCCTGTATCAAGACCTAGTTGTTTGTAGTAGCTAACTGGTCAGCAACAATGGAGCAAGACTATGGCTTTAATAGTACTAGATCTGGAAATTATATATTTAGAGGTTTCTAAGTAATAACTTTAGTATTAAGAGAATAAAACAATGAAATTAGCCAACATTTGAGTTGACAACAATCAATGGCAAACAAATACTTGTTTTCAATATAAAAAATTTGGCAAATAGTAACTAAAATCATAAAGCTTAAGTCAAAATTCTTTTGGCAAACAATAGCATATAATAATTAATTAAACAAGATCCTAAAAGCAAGTATCTGCTTAGGTATAATTAATATATGTGACTAAAATTATATACCTTTAAACTAATAAAAAACTAAAAAAAATTAAATTAACTATGAGATGTTCACTATAGAGATATATTTAATCTCTTATTGGCAAATTAGTTAAAGTTTAATATATACATCTTTAAAGAGAAGTATATAAGCTAATTTAATTAGATCTTATACAAAGTAACAAAAGAAAAACTTTTTAGTCATTATGTAAGATAGGTCTTATGTAGAGGATTCAAGGCATTAAAAAGTATGATAGTTGCTAAGCTAACTATATGATATATTGCTTAAATGCAAAATTCATTATAAATTAAAGTGTTAAAGAATTTCTTTCAATGCATATATTTAAGTAAGCGTCACAAATATGATTGTATATATATAAAGAAATATATACATTATCTATTATTTTTGACATAAAAAATATTACTAAGATCAGTAGTTTTTAATTTGCTATATATACACAAGTGGGACATTTTATAAAATTGTTTTACCTAGATGAATTTGATAATCTTTACATTTTTGTTGTTTAAGTTAGCAATAAGTTGATTTATTTTATTATTTATGATACTAGAGCCTTAATTAAGAGGTATTTAGCAAACTCAAAGTCTGACAAATATTTTAAATAGATAAATAGGTTCTTGTAACCCATTTGGATTATTCTTTAAATTACTTTAGTTTATTAGCAAAAGCAACAGAAAATTTATAATAAAAATAAAAGATAAAACACGTTTAACTTCTATCTATAATTAATTTTTTATTAGTGAAAGCGCTTACCTCATTAATCTTTATAAGGAATGGAATAAGGATACCTTATTTCTTATCAAGAAGCTACTAAAGGCTTTACTATCTTTTAAGCCTCTTTTCAAGTGGGCAACTACTCTCAGTCAAACTTTAATCATGTAAAGTTTGGTAAGAACTGATCTAACCAGACCTTTCCTCCTGTTTATAATGTTTTCCTCCTTTTAAGAGTGATCAATATGATCCTGGCTTAAATAATCTAAAAAAAAAAATTCTTGCATAAAAAAAGTTAATAAATATATATTAATAACAATCTGTTTATAAAATAATTTTCCTTTGTATATGCTAAAACTTCTCTCTAAGATAGTTTAACAGCTAACTTTATTTTTACTTATATACATAGAGTTACAAATTTTTAGACTTAAAACTCTTAAATCAAGTATGTATTTACAAAAAAAATTCGTTTTTCTGTGTCAGCAATGTCCAGCAAAGAATGAGATTTATTAAGTACTATAAAAAAGGTTTTTATAGAGACAATCTCAAAAATTTGAACTAGTACTTGCTAGTACGCCTAGCTTGCTAAAAAATTGCTTTAGTTATTTTAAATGTCTGGGACCTAAGCAATAAAGTCTTGCAAGTATTTGTAATATGTCTTAGCCTGATGAATTTTTTTTGGTCCTATATAAAACTTTGACCTGCTTAAAATTGATAACTGTCACCAAGGTTTATGACCCAAGCTCTAGTTCATGCAAAATCTTTAATAAAACATTCACTGGCTATCTAGGGTTACTTACAACTATTAAATTTTAAGTAAATTTCTTAAAAAAGAATTATATAAAAAAATTAATAAAATTTTGTTATACTCTTTTAATTCTGTTTGTTTACATTGTATACAAATATCTTTACAACCAAATTTAACTTTATCTGTTTTTTGCTTTGTTTTTCTTCAATAAACAAATTAGCTAAACAAAATTATATAGACTCAGCCATTAATACTTTAATTCCTTTGTGTAATACATTAGCTTACAATTCTTTATATCTGTTAACCCTTAAGTTTTTAGGTTGTTGCTAAGGTTTTTGATAGTTTTTACTACTTAAGATAATTGGTACAGTCTCCTTTTAGGGTATATAACTGTTTACACAATTTTTTTACACAATATAAAAACTATTATCAAGAACTAATTATATGTAATATTAATTATTTTGATTATAGAACAAAATTATGCCATTAACAGTAAACAGTACAGCTTTAGTATATTACTGAGCAAATATACTTTGCCTTTGCTATTAAAAAAAAGGCTATATTTACTTAGTGGCTCTTTACATGTTTGTCTTAAAACATTAATTTAATAAATTTTAATAGATTAACAGTCATATACTCACATTGATCACAGCTGTTGTTTGATTTATCTAAAAACAAATAGCAAGTCAGTTAACTTTTTACCAGCAAATAATATTGCTACTACTTGATTTTTCAGTTAAAAGTTTAAGTTTTGCAGTTTGCTATCTTCTTACTAACAACTTTTTTTTAATTGCTTTACAGTAGATCCACCTCTTGCTTCCTATGTTCTAGTATTTTGAAATTATGAAGAGGTCCCGAAGATGTTTTTTTTGTTTATTTATTAAGTTTATTATTAAAATAATAATGAGACTATTATAATAAATTTTATTTTCTGATGAAAAAATAATAACTTTGACCAACACTTTCAAATTAGGCTTAGGCTACTTCTCAGAATTATTTTAAGCAGCATAAGTTATTTAAATAAAAGAAAACTCAAAATTGTTAAAGAAAAGAAAAGGATGACTACAATAAAGATAACAATCTTAACCCATACTTAAATGCACACTAGTCAAGTGCTCACAATGTTGTTAAGTAGTATTAATGTTAATTTTTTTTATTTTATTATATTTATAAAAAATGCCAAATTTTCTATCTAATCTTATTAATAAACTCTTTATTTTAGTTATTTCTAAAATTTATTGAATGTTCTAGTTGATATATATCTTAATATAAATCTATATAAAAAGATATAAAAGTATTTTTGATGCTGTTGTAAAAAAATCTTATGATTTTAAGATAAAAAAATCAATTTGGCAACAAAAACAAAAACTTTCTTTTCAAATCTGGCAAAAAATTTAGTAATCTAAAACATCTTTTATCTTCAAATGGTATTATAGAAACTATTTTTATTAAAAATCTACAAGGTTTTACTAAATAAATAAACATGCCACCTTAACTATATATTAAGTTATTGTAAAACATAAAAATAGTTGCCAACTTTATATTGTTAACCAATTACAATTTTACTGCTTTATATGTTTTTTTGTTTCCTTCAAAAACATGTTAAGAAATAGGCACTAGCTTTAAGCTAAATTACAATATAACTAATCTTTAAAAACACTTTTTTTGAATTAATTTATTATTGTTTAAAAATATAAAATAAATTAGTGAGGGAAAGAAGTTTGCTTTGATTGAGGAGTAAAAACATAAAATAGTTAGTAAGACTATGATTATCATTGTTATAACTAGATTTGCCAAAGCATAGAAATTAAAAACAATTATTTAAAGGTATGAATAACTAACTTTTTGTCAATTTGTTTTATAATTGCCATATACATGTTTCACTGCACTTTGGTTTTTTAAAAAATCGGTATGCTAAATTTTTTTATTTTTTCTTATCTTGTATTATCTTTAATTTGGCTTGCCTGTAAATTTTGTATCATCTTTGGTCTAAATTAATTATTAACATCTAATTGGTAAATTATTTGTCTTATAATAAGTTTAGCAATAGTATTTGATTCTGAGTTGATAACATATCTAGTTTTAACCCTTTATGAAATGATCTATTGCTACAATAGAGTATTTTTTATGCTTAACAAATTTAACTAAAAGCTATTATTTTTTAAGCTTATGGTATACCATCTAAACCTGTTTTATTAATTTTATAAGAGTTATTTACAAATAAAAAAATTATGACAAAGAAACCTTTCTTTATAAAATTGATGAAGTTTCTATTTAAATTAATTTCAGTATTGATATTCTGTTACTTAATTACAATATCTTTATTTACCATATGTTTTACTAAATGTTATAAATTTTTGATAACCTTTAATAACCTTTAACTAAAAAGTTTTCTTACAAAAAAATTTCACTTACTTTATACTTTCTATAAGATATCTTATAAAGTCAAGTCTTAATGGCAAGAACTGCTAAGGATTTTAAAAATTATCTAGTTCTTCTGCCACTTGTCTTACAACTTATTAAAATTAAATTTTACAGTTTTCTTATAACAAATGCAAATATTGTTAGGTGAAATAATCTATTAGCAATTCTATATATGTTGCTAGATTAATGTGATATCTCATAGTTTAAAGCTTTAAACTTAATTAACCATTTGGCAATTCTTTTTCAGATTTTTCAATTTCTTTACCATCTTGATAAAGAAAGTCAAAGATCACTTCAAGATGTAGACCATGGAGAAACATTTAAAAGATTTACCTATGTACACTGCAAGGCATTTTATAAATTACAGTATAATATTGTTAATGCACAAAAAAGAGAGCAGGAGCAGAGGCAATTGGATGTTTCTAATCATTACTCCTATCTGTAATAAATTTTTATAGCTGTCAGACTGGCATCAGTTTGCATTAAGATTGCTTATTATAATTGGGATATGCTAGGAGTAGTTTGCTAACTTATAGCTTTTCTAAATAATAAGAAGCTTTTAACAAGTGACAGAAGAAAAAAACCTAATACTGCATTTGAGCAGATTGTAAAGAGGTTAGCTTTAGTAACAAAGTTTGGGATAAAATAACTATAGTTTTTTACCACTTCAAATAAAATTTGTTTGTACCTTTTCATTTAAACTTCTCAATTTTTTGTTTGGCCTCAATTTTTGGTTCTTTAGGTCTTATTTTATCCTTTTTACTACAAACCCAAAAATTTATATTAGTTCTTTATTTAATTAGCATTAACTAAAGTTAAGCTTCAGGTAAACCTCAAGTAAAGTTAACAGTGAACTTCTATGAGGTGTATCAGATCCTTTATATGTTTGGAAAAACATCAATATCATCTAAAAATACTAACACACAAATCATCTAAAGATTGTCTAAATTTATGTCCTTTTTTTTTAAGAATATAATAAGCACTACATAGTCCTTGTGGCATTCAATTTAATTACAAATTTTACTTTGTCTTATAGCACATTTGGCTAAGATTTTTTCTTGCATTTCATAGATGCTAATAACAGAAAGTTATATATATTGCCAAAATAAATTGCACCCCTAAGTTGATCAAGCGCATCCCTAATGCATAAAGAGTATGGTTTTCTTTCAAGTAGTATTGTTCAAATGCAATAATTATTAAAAACTCAATCTAAAAACATATTATTTTAAATAACATTGGACTGGCCCACAGCAAAGTTAAATTATTAGACCCTGATCAAGATAATTACCATTTCTAAAAGTAACTATTATTAAAGACTTTTATACTTCTTATAAGTTAAATAAATAATTTATAATGGTCTTTACCATTAGAATATTGTATACCTTCTTCCAAGCCAAGGTCCTGATAATACTTTAAAACCTCACATCATTTATTTTAAGGAGCTTTAATGCTTAAATACTTTAGATCTAACTCTAAAAGTTTTTTTTGGCTAAAGACTTAGATTATTGTATTCAGGCATTGTTTTTTATTAATTATCTAAATTTGCTATATTTTTATTTAAAAAATCAGGTTTTGGCACAAGGTGGAGAAAGGTAATGTCTATACCTTTTTAAATTTCATATTATGTGCACTTAGATTTTTATATAGTTTAAAAAATTTTAAGCCTTATAAGACTAGCCTATATACAACTTAAGTTCTATGATAGACTTTTTACACAGTACAACCACAAATCTATTGTTTTTTTTGAAATGTTGATATCCAAGCCTTTAGTAAAGTTTTCTATTTAGTTAATAAATTATATAAAAGTCTAGAAAATATAGCAAAATAAATTATACTTATAGGTCTGATTATTTATCTAAGTATATATCTTTAGCAAAACAATCTAAAGGAAATATGATACTAAATTTTATATGGTATAGTATGTTTAAACATTCTTAGCTAAATTATTTTTGTCTTAGTTCTATAAAAATATAATCAGGATAGTCTGCCCCAGTATAATAGAGTTTTAATATAGAAAATTTTAATACAATTACATATTTAAAATAGTTTGTAAAAAAAGTTTTATAGTTACTAAACAAATTTGCTGGTGCTGTAAATTAATAGGTTAAATTTGTAATAAAATTGCACTATATGTATTTTTCAACTTAACAATTTAGTATTAGCATTACCATAGGGTTGACCATAATCTATATTGGGTTGTAAATTCAGTTGGCAAACAAAATAATTTATTTTTTTACTCTAAAAAGCATCATAGTCTACTAATACTCAATCTTAATTTCTTATTTACCAGCATGTTGATGTATGTGCACTAAATGTTTTGTCTACTTTTTTTTAAATAGTGTAATTTTAATATGTTAATATTGGCAACTAAGTTTATTAATTTTATGTAATATAATAAAATGAGACTTAACCTAGTCATTTAAGGTTTCTCTAAATAAATAATTGTAGTTTATATTTTTAAAAATTTAAAAAAATGTAGAAAGTTTCTTTTATCTTTTTTTCTATAACCTGTCTAGCATAGGGTCTTAATACTTCTTCATTTGCTTTTGTAAAAGTTAATCAACTTGCAGCAATAGATTGTGATACATCAAATGCTTTGCTAGAAAGAACACATTGAGTTAGTAAATAGATGTTTAAAAGGTCAGAAACTAATTAAAGGCATAGCATTATCATTGAAATTACTTTCACTGTCAGAGTTCTTATTAGGAAAGCTATTTGGCAGTAAGTTTAAATAAATTGCTTGTTTAGCAAAACAAAAAGCTCATCTTCTATCTTGCTTTATTTTTTCTGGTCCTCCTTTTTGTTTAGTGAAAGATTAAATCAGGTTAAAAAAAGTATTCTTAAACCAGCATCTTTTAGTTTGTGACCAATTTGTTTACATTTTTGCATCTTTGACATTTACTTTTTAAACTTCTTCAAATTTATTTTGAGTTTGTATTTTTAACAAAAGTCATTATTGCAGTTGTAATTATTTTATAATTTACTATTGTTGTTTTGGCTACTGTTTACTATCTTGATCTATTTAATTTCTAAACAAAATAGCCAGGGAGGTTTTGAAGTAAGGAGATAAAAAAGCAACTAAATTGCATAACTGTTAAACAGATAGTATTTAATAAAGCAATACTTAAAGCTAGTATCATAACTAATTATTCTTTATTGCATGTCTTAATAATTTAGGTTATACATCATTAACTATGCCTACTACAGTATCTCTAAGTTATACTAGCTTTATTAGAAAACACTTTTGATTTTTTTGCTAAAAATTATAAGAGATATGTGTAGACTCATTTTAAAAAAAGGACAAATGTCTAAAATTTTAGAACAGCAATTAAAATCTTGTCTTGCATCAGCATAGGTCCGCACTCCTTTGCCAAGGACACTAAATAATGAGACTGACTTAGTATCAATTTGGCAGACTAAGAGTATTCAATTTGTCTATGACATTTGCTCTATACATTTTGTTATAGATGTAGTTTTGTAAAGTGAAAAAAATTATTAGTATAAAACTTTAGTAGCTTTTATAGTTTTGATCTGCTATTAAAGGTATGGTAAGCAGTACAACCATTACCCTCTATCTGATAGAGAAGGTAATAAATTACCACTGAGAGTAAAAATAATATGCTATTAAGTAATAGTTTATTAAACTTAGATTGGGCTGGCATTTAGATTAAGACATAGACACAGGCTATCAATAAGAAAGGAGTAAATCTTGCCAATATTATACACACTGGCAAAAGTAATGGGGTAAAATAGTTACTTAAAATTATTAAGTTAAAAAATTTAAGCCAAATTTGCTATCCTTTAGCATAAGTCTGGCTGATGATTATAGTTATTTGTTTAGCAAATAATTATAATTAATGCAATTGTTCAACCTTATATTAAGGCAAAACATTACTAATCAAGCTGGAAATAAAAGCTCCTAGAGTTACTTACAATATTTTTTATAATTAAAGTTGTTTTCTCTAAAATTATTCTCTTTAGCAAAAGTACTAAATAAAGTAAATAGACACATATAGAGTGGGTTGTCTTTAAGTAAAAATAATTGAGAGGAACACTATTTACTTCCTTCCAAATTTGTAAATAATAAGCTATCACCAATTTAGGCATTACCTATCAATATAATGGCCATGTCAACTTATATAGTAGTAACACTGAAATAGATAATGTGATGTTGCTTTACTTAAAGGTCCAGTTCCTTTGCAAAGTTAATAATTATCTTAAATATCTTAAAGTTTAAAAACTTCTATTTTCTAATGCAGTTTTATAGAATTGGGTATTTTGCTTATCAGTCAGTTTATCTTAACATTTTGAAATTTTAATATTATATAGAAAAAATTTAAGTTTTGAAAAATCAGAAGTTTTTGATTATTAGTTTATTTAATAAGATAAACTAATTTTTATTTCAGCTTATAAAGAGCTGATTTTGCAAAACACAGTGCTTTTTATTTGTTCCTGCCAAAAGGTGTAAATCTTTTTAGAGTCCAAAGGACGTCATTTACAGTATGCAAACCTTAATTAGCTATCATTTATAATCATACTATTTTGTTCTGCTAATTTTAAAAGATCAGGTGGTTTAAGTTTAAAGTCTAACAAACAAAGTGTGCAGTCTGTTGTTTTGGCTGATCTTATTTTGTTTATCTGCTTCCATTACGTTTTTAGTATAAAAATAAAAACTCTTGTTGACAAGTATTCATCTGCTAAACTAATTAAAAAGTTGGGTTAAGGCACATGGTAAATTTTTTTTTTATCAGTAAAGACAAAGAGCTCATTTTTTAATTTTATAAAGATTTAGAATTTTTTATTAAAACCCTAAAATTGTTTAGCTCATATAAAAGATTTATATAAAAACAGCTTATGTGGTAGCACTTTTGCATTTAATATAGTAAAGCTGTCAAAAAACTAGTTACTAGCTTTATTGTTTAATTTTAATAATTATTTAGCAAATAGTAGGTAAGACTAATAAGATTAAAAATTTTATCCTCATCTTCTACCTCAATTTAAGGTTTGATAGCAGAGATAAGTAAAATATTAAAGTTAAAAAGGGTGTTGTTGTTTTTATGGTTAATACTGTATGGCATGAGCATTGATTAGAAATCATTTTCATTACAATTTTGCTAAGTATTTGACTGGCAATAGCTTTTTTCTGCTATTTTTATAAATAAAATCAGAGAAAAAAAATCAAAAAAGCATAAGTATATTTAAAAAAAGGTCTTGAGTATAAACCCTAAGTAAGCATCATAATCTTAATTTCTTAAGTTTTTTGTTTATTCTTAATAACAAAGGTATTTTTAATATAGTAACTACTAAATAAAGAGTTTAATAACTTTTAAAGATAATATATATAAATGGACAGTATTTTATTTTTGAAAACTTTAATTTAATTTAGCAACTAATAGCCTGAATATCAAAGAGCTTAAGTTTAAAAATTAGCAAATTAAGCCTAAATATAATATTAACTAAGTCTAAATTTATTGGCAGATAATAGATTAAATATTGGCTTTTATATAATTAATTGGACTTAGGTACTACTCAACAAATAGAGATTAATAAAAAAATTTAGTAATAATTTATGGAACGTAAATATTATAAAATATAAAATTCTTTACTAGCTTAAAAGATAAGTTCTCTTTTTGATACTTGAAGCAATAATATAGATTCCAATTCAGAGGTTTCAGCCTAATTAAACTTAGTTGAGGATTGGCTTATTAAGAATGTGAGTTAGATTTTATATAATTGAAAGTAGAATTATTTACTAATCTAAAGGTTTTAAATAATTTATAATCAATTATAGACTTGATATAATTTAATTTAGTAAAAAATAATATTTTAATAAGATATTAAATAGATATGTTTCTAGATTTAAATTTTAATTAGTAATTGCCTAGTTTCTATTCTCTAATTTTACTTGTTTTTAGCAAAAGTATAAATTTAACTTAAAAGCATAAGTTTTTTTATTGCTATATTTTTTAATATAGAACATCTTGAAGCATAATAAATTAACTCTAAATAATATAAATAAATCTATACAGATAGCAAGAAAAACATTTGGTAGTGTACTTCTAAAGTGTTTATCTTTGCCTTGCCACATTGAGTAAGGCAAAATTGAAGAAGTGGTTATTAACATATAGGTTTTAGACAATATTTTTATTTTTTTAAATAAGTAGACAAACACCTAAATTAATTTTAGCTATTGTTTAATTGCTCAAAAACAGTTGCAAAGCAGTAAAATTATTTTACTAGAAAACACTATTGCTACTATTTAACTTTTATTTATGAGTGTTTAAGTCCTTACAGCTTGTTATCTGCCAACTAGCAACTTTATTTGGTTTTACAATCAATAGTTTTTAAACTTATTTTTTTTGTTATTTATAGTGAAATGGAGGAAGAGGTCCTAAAGTTGCTTTACTTGCGTGGCTTTTATCCTCATTATATCAGTATTTATAAATGAGAATAAAAAGCACATTGTATTTAAATATTCCACCAAAGATCTGTAAATTTTTGATTCATCACCACTGGTTAGGCCTTAAGCTACTTTTCTTGAAAGTAACAAACAACCTGAGGTTCCTTGTAAGAAAAAAGCTTATTGGCAAAGGATTGAAAAAATTTATGATAAAGACAACAACAATCTTGACTTAAACCTGTATACACTTGAGCTGAGTTATCATAGCAACGCTAAATATTGTTAATTTATTACTTGTCTACTTGTTATCTTTTTAAAAAAAAATACTTAATTTTTGCCCATCTTTCAATGTAAAATGTTAGAAAAATCTATTTCAAAAAATTTTTATACTTTTATAACTTAAAAATATTTACTAATATAAAAACATATTTTCTTTTTATTACTTGTAGTAATAATCTATTGATATAAATAAACTGTTTTACAGCAACGAAATTAAAACCTTTTTCTTTTTGTCATAAACTTTTATCTAAAGTAAATTGTTATCCTTTATGGTAAAAGCTTTTTTGTTCTAAAACAGTAAAAGTTCCTTTATTTATAGTGCTAATAACTTGCCAGCCCATTTATATCCTTAGTTATAGTAAACATAGTCTGATCACTAACTATAGATTCTTTAAAAAAAGGCAAGAATCTTTTTATATTTCTTGTGTTTTTTTTATGTTACAAAAAAAAAGCACTAAATTAAATGTTAATTAACATATAAACTTACTTAACAAAGTACTCATTTAGTTTTAATTTTTGGTATCTTTAGCCAAGTAGTATTTTATTGGGGGAAGTGCAGGCTGTATTTCATAAAAAAATTTGATGTCAAATAGCTGATTAAACTATGATAACCTATCTTTTAGACAAAATTTGCCAAAAAAAAAGAAATTAAGACCAATTAATGAGGTCATAGCAACTAATTTTCTTAGTATTTGTTAATATGTATAATTTACTTGTTTATAGCAAAAATTTGTTTTGTTTGTTATGGCATCTTAAAACTATATAATTTTTAATCTTATTTAATATTTTAAGTGGTTAGTGGTAAAATTTGTAACATTACTGTTTTATATAAACTAGGCTATCTATATTGATGTATATTTTGTATAATGTTGACTTAAGCATAAGTAACTGACCTAATTATGCAACTAATTTAATTGCCATGCTTAGTTAGATGTTCTATTGCTACAATAATAAAAATTTATAAAATGACAGAATTAGCTAGAGAACCTAATGTTTTGCGTGCTAATAAGTATGCTATGTGAATTTATCTTACCAAAATTTTTAAGAAACTTGCCAAAAATCCTCATTACTTATACTAAAATAATTTTTAATATAATTAATAATATCCATTTAAATTTAGGTTCAGTATTACTTTATATTCAATTTGATAACTTTTTTTTTAACTAAATGGCCTACCAGACCTTGACAAATTTACTGATAACCTAAACTTTTTTAGAAATTTTAAGAAAAGCTTACATCTACCTCATATGTTTTATATAACTAAATACTTAATAAATCTCAAGTATTTTAGTAAAAACTGCCAAAATAGCTTTACTTTGTCATATCTCCAGCTTCTTTATATATAAAACCATAAGTTTTAAACTTAATCTGCCTTTTTTTATAAAAAATGCAAACATTGTAAGCAAAAATCCTATCAGTGTTTTGTGTTTGCTGCCAGATTAATGTAATAAGCTTTAATTATAAGTTTGTAACTTAAGTAGCCATAAGGTAGTTCTTCCTTTAGGCTGCTTTAAATTTTTTTGACTATCTAATAATTAATAGATTAGTATTTAACGAAAAACTTTGCTATACTATGATAATTTAGACAATTTACACAAAAATCTTTATAGCAAGGCATATCTAATTACTTTTAGTATGATGTTATAATGCAATTTTAGGTTATGGAGTAGTAGGTAAAGATTGTTTTGTTAATCAGCTTTTATTGCAATAATATTTCCCTGATAGCTGCTATACTAGCATCAGTTTGCACCAAAAGTTGTTAATAAAATTTGGGGTATGCCAGGATTGGTTTGCTGATCTGCAATTTCTGTATAGTTAATGACAAGCCTTTTACAGTCACTAGTTCCATAAATTTATTATTACCTTTGAGCAGTAAAAAACTTTTAGCTTTAGTAGCAGAGTTTAAGATAAATTTTTTTAATTGACCATTGAAAACTTTTTGTCCCTTTTGCTTAAAAGCTTTTTATCTTTAAGTTGCCACAATTTTGGTTAATAAAATCTTAATCCAATCTATCAACCAAAATTTTAAAATATTAATTTTTTGATAATTAGATTTAAATTGGTTATTAAAATTATAGTTAGCCTTGAATAAATGATGTAATAATTGCTTGAGGTGTGTCAGATATATAATAATTTTATAAAAAAATTAATTATAATTAGATTATTACCTCAACTCATTCTAAGGTCAATAAAAATAAAGTTTATGGCTTGTTAATGATTTATTTAGGGCATAACATAGCCCTTGTAGCATCCAAGTTGAGCAAACTAAGATTTTCCTTGTAATCATAGCACATTTGGCTTGGTCTTTTTCTAAAATTTAGTCTGCAATATTTAATATTAGACTATTGTTAAAAAGTTTTTTGCGCTGCTAAATGATTAAAATTATCTATTATATATGGAAAAAATTTAGAATCTTTTAATATAAATTGTCTCTATAACAATAATTGATTACAATATAGTATAGGCCATTTTTTTTACAACTGACTTTTATCTAGCCTACAGCAAAATTGGTTTAATAGTTTTGATTTTTTAATTGTTCTTAAAATTGCTAGATACATTTTTTTTGTCAACCTTTGTTTTTTATATAGGTCAAAAATACATCTTATAGTCATAAGATCAATTAGTATGTTATAATCTTTTGCTAGGCTAAAATTCTTTAAATGTTAAAAGAAAGTCTTATACTTCTTATTAAGAATTATAATGCTCATTTTGTTGGTTGAATTTAACTTTTTATTGTCTTATTGGCTAAAAATTAGACTTAACTGTATATAGGCATTATTTGTATTTCAAGTTTTATAAAAAATTTTAATATTGATATTATTAGAAATTTCTAAGTTCGGTGTAGCAAAACAATTTTCTGTTCCTTTACTATATATAAATTTTCTGCTCTAAAATTCTATTTTATAAATACTTATTTAATTCTTTAAAACTAGCTAAAATACAATACTAAATTTAAAATAGACTTCTTGCCAGGGTGCAACTACTAATTTATAGTAGCCTATAGAGTTGTCAATGTTTAAGCCAGTAGTAAAAAGTTTCTGATTGGCAGATTTATCTAGAAACTTAAAAACTAGAGGAATACCTTTATTCTCATTTATCTTATTCAGGAGTTTTGAAACATAAACTTATTAGCAAAACAATCTACAGTAATTATACCATTTTGTTATACTATTTTTATAGCAAGCTTCCTATTTGAGGTAACATTAATTTCTTGCTTGATCTGATTCTATGTATGCAATATGATCAGATATATCATATTTAAGTTTTATTGCCAAAGTTTTATTCAAAATATATAAATATAGAATGATTTTTTTAGAATGTCGTGTCACTATTAGAAAACACATTTTCTGGTGCAAAAACTTTATTTAGTCCAGTACTTATTATAAGATAACTATATGCACTAATTGATCTAACAAAAGTAATTATAAAGTTTTTAGGGTTTAAAATGACTTATTTATAATATTTTTTTATTTTGGCATATCCATTAAAAAAAAAATTCTAAAAGTTTATTGTCTACTATTGCTAAATCTTGTTTTTACTCATATGTTACTATATAATTCATTGACTATTATAAATACTCTCTTTTTGCATGGAGTATTAATTTAATTATTAAGAATCTAGCAAGGAATTCTTTTAGTTCATGTATTTATATAGGGTGAGAACTAAATATTTTTAGGTTTTTATATAATCAAAATGTAGTTTACTAGTTTAAAAATTAAAAAGTAGAGCAGCTTTCTCAATTTTTATAATAAGCTGTCTAACATCAAGTGTTAATACTACTTCATTTACCTCTTGTAGAAGTTAAGAAAGTTCATTGCAAAAAATGAATTGTGAAACTGCAAATACTTTGTGAGTAGGAATCTATAATTTAAAAAATTATTGTTTTATAAAGGTCAAACAAAAGATAAATTTGGGGCATAGCAATATCATTAATACTACCTTCACTTTTAAGTTAGTGTCAAAAAGTTTTATCTGGTATTAAGTTTTATTTGTTTATAGCTAGTTTAGCAGAACAGATGCATATATATTCTAAAATGCTTGCTATTATTCTATAAAACTCAATTCTGTTAAGCGATATTAAAAACTAGGTTAATATCAGCTTTCCTGGACTAGAATTTGCTGGTTTTATAATCAGTTTTTTACAATTTTAAATTATAATAATTTTAAGTGATTTTACAAAGTTTAATATAATCATTTATAAAAATAATAAAGAGTTATCAATGCAGTTGTTTTTTTTATAACTTTTACTATTTTTATAACCACTAATAATAAATTTACTATTGTTGATACTATTACTAATTATTATAATATTACTACTACTTTTACTATTACTTTCACTATTACTAAAACTAGTTACTAAAACTATCACTATTACTATAACAATAACTATTACTATTACTATTACTATTACTATTTCTATTACTATTACTATTACTATTACTATTACTATTACTATTACTATTACTATTACTATTACTATTACTATTACTATTACTATTACTATCACTAATACTATTACTATTACTATTACTTTACTATTACTATTACTATTACTATTACTATTAATATTACTATCACTTTTACTATTACTAAAAATAAAACTATTACTATTACTATTACTGTTTCTATTACTATTATTATTACTATTACTATTAAAAAATAAATAATAATATTACTATTACTATTACTATTACTATTATTAATATTAATAGTTGGTATTACTATTACGTTATCTATTACTATTACTATTACTTACGTTATTAATATCACTATTACTATTAC
Source organism: Agriotes lineatus (assembly GCA_940337035.1). NCBI lineage: Eukaryota > Metazoa > Arthropoda > Insecta > Coleoptera > Elateridae > Agriotes > Agriotes lineatus. The sequence continues at coordinate 17,433 of CALNHX010012431.1, forward strand.
TAAAACTATTACTATAATTATTACTATCATTATTACTATTACTATTACTATTACAATAACTATTACTATTACTATAACTATTACCTTTACTAATAACAATACTATTACTATTACTATTACTATTAATATTTTTAAATTATTAATAAAATTTTTCTATTACTTTTACTATTACTTTTAATATTACGTTCACTTTTACTATTACTATTGATTTACTATTACTATTACTATTACTATTTATAACATAAGAAACATTACTATTAAAGTGACTACTACTACTACTATTACTAATACTGGACTATTGCTATTACTATTACTATCAATTTTACTGGTACTATAACTATTACTATTACTTAAAGTATTATTATTACTATTAATTTTACTACTACTATTACTTTACTATTTATATTACTATTACAATTACTATGATTATCAATATTAATATTACTATTACTAAATTAAATTACTATAATTGTAAGTTTCAAATATTACTATCACCATTCCTTTACTTATAATAGTGTTTTCTAAACTGTTATTAATTTAGTTTTTTATATGATATATAAATGACAATTAGGTCTTAGTTTTATATTAAACAAGCAACTAAATTATATAGCTGTACAGTTTATTAATGTTGTATAAAGTCACTACCTAGAGCTAGTAGCATAACTCACTTATCCTTTAACTTTTGTCTCATAGCATCAGAAAGATCTACGTTGTTCATATTCCAATTACAGTAATTATCTAAGCCTCACAAAAGTTATATCATTAAGATATATTCTTGCTAAAGTATACTAATTACATATGTGATTTTTAGCAAAAAAGGAACATATATCTACCATATAAATAAAGGCAAATAAGAGCTTGTAATGTATAAGCATAAACTCACATTTTTTGTTATTAACAATAGTCATAATGATGTTAGCAATGACTTTATCTAGCACATAAGAGTTTATATTTATTTATAACATTTGATCTATACATTAAATTATCAGAACAATAAAAAATATCTACTTTCTTTAGGGTTGATAATGGTAGCTTGTTAAGTTATAATCTACCATCATAGGTATAGTAAGCAGTACAATTTTTTATAAAAAAAAAGGAAATGAATTAGTACTATAAATAAGGCATTAAAATTATTACCAGGTATCAGCCTGGAGCAAAAAATTAGTCTGGCATACTTTTCTAGCTACAGGATGATAGCTATTGTCCTGACAAGGGGTGATAATACCTTCATTATTAACACTGGTAGTAAAAATTGATTAGAAAAATATTAAAAAAAGTTATGTTCAAATTTATGCATTTAGTTATTGGACTTCAATTTTAATTCAAGCTAATGTACCTGTTTATCTGCTTGGCAAATAAAATTTATTTGTTATATGTATTAACCTTAAATTTAGTAATATTTACATTTTTTTTGTAAGCAATAATAACTTTTAATTTAGTTATATACTTGCTCTTTTAAATGTTACTATTGTTTAAAAAAAAAATTCTACAAAAAATGTTTAGTACAATCTTTTAGTTTATATAATAAATAGTTTTTGGTAAGTTTATTCACTTAGAAAAGAATACTTTTTTGCTTTAGGGTTTGAAGTAATTAAACTTTTGATAAGATAATAAATTTATATATATTTTGTCCATGTCAAATTTAATAGTAGTTATAATGGGCTAAACCATATGGTGTTGCTTAACTTGTAAATCTTGTTTATAAAAAAAAAGTCAATCTATTGCTTTTTTTATTTATTTAATTACATTTATACCTGCATACAGTTTTGCTTAATGAGTATTTTATTTTTGAAATTTGTTTAGTCTATCTAAAATTTTTAAAATTTATTACTGAGAATGAAATTTAGAGTTAAAAAAAAAGTATCTATTTATTATCTGTATAGTCTGTGAAAAAAGTGCTTTTCCTTTCTAGATTGTGGAGAGCTGAGTTAGCAAGTCACAATGCTTGTTGGTTTGTTCTTGCCATTCTAGTATATATATTTTAAAATCATAAGGTTGGCAAATGTGGTATGCAACCCTTATTTAGTTGTTTATTTCATCTGTTCTATTTTTTTGCAAAATATTCTGTACAGTTAATTTAGGTATAAAGTTTAGCATTTAAGACATGCAGTCTGTTATTTAGGCTCTCTGGTCTTCATTTTTTTTTATATAAGGTAATTTTAAAATTTAGTTTGTTGATAACTATTTATTTGCTAATTGAAATTGATACTTAGGCAAAAAGATTTAATAACATAGTTTTATATAAAAAAGAAAGGGAGCTCATAAATTAATTTACTAGGTTGTTATGAAAAAGTAAAAATTATAACTAAACAGTTCTATTACCTAAGTTATTAAAGCAATTAACTTCTGTGGTACCACTTTTGCTATCTATTTTATTAAAGCTGTCATAAATATTAGTTTAAACAGCTTTATTTGTCTAGTTAGTAATAATTAGTAGGCATATTATAGGTGAAACTATTCTAATTCTAATAATAACCCTATTTTCTTATCTATTTTGTGGGTTGGTAGCAGAGATAAGTGGAGTTGAAGTTAAGAGGAAATTGTTGTTCTATTGCTTAATACTGTATGGCGTGAGCTATGTTGGCATCAATGTCACTATAAAATCCTGCTAGTATAACTTGCTTAATTATTTTTTTCATAATTATAAACGACTAATAAATACCAAACAATTGGCAAAGCCTAAAGAACTTTAGTAGCCTTGAGTTCTCCCTTGTTTTTTCGCACTATAATGTTAAGATCTAGTTTTCAATTATTAGTTGTTTTGTTATCCTAAAAAAAATTTTAGTCTAAAGAAAGATATAAATAGAGTTTAATTTCTAGAGTTATCAATGATAAGTAATTAGATTTTAAGAAATATTACAAACTTTTCTTTTAATAGTCTAGGTATTATAAAATCATATTTAAATTTCTTTGGCATATATTAGCCTAAATTATAAGAAATGAGTCAAATCTTTTGGCAAACAATGGCCTAAAATATAAAAAAGCTTAAAAATTATTTAGTAAGCAATAACTAGATCTTATATAGATAATATCATTTTAATTTAGGATTTTCAAATTAACTAGATATTAGAAAAAAATTAGATATCTATTCTAAATGTTTAAGTTATATATAATATATTTAAAATAGCTTATAAATACAGTTTTATAAATTTATAACATTAATAAATTATCAATAATGTTTTTTAGAAATTTTAGCCTTGTTGACCTAATTATAGATTAACTTTTTGTCATTATATGATATAGGTTATATATAGTTCGTTTTAAGACAACAATTAGTCTCATAGTTGGCAGAACATAGTTATATAAAATAATGACCTTAATGTGGTAGTCATCTTCAGAGGATAAAATATTTGATAAAAGTTATTATCGTATATCTTATTTAGATTAGCAGCCTATTATAGTAATTTTTCTTTTTTATTTTGCAATATCTTTATCATCAAAAGTCCTTGGCAAAGTTAATATATCTTAAGAGCATTATAACTTTGTATCTGTATGTATAAGGAAGCGGAACATTTTTAAAGTAATCAATTTACATTTATTTTTCATCTAATTTTTATGAAAATTTTTCTTAAAGTTTGTGTATTTATTATAAACTATAAAAAGAAGTCTATTTTAGACTAAAAACTTAATCTAGATTAACAAAACACTTTCCTTTTTAATAGTTTAAAAAATTTAATTATATTAAAGTATATGTTTAATTTATCAAAAAGTTTTCATCTATTTGATTGTATTAATTAGTCTAGTTTAAGATATCTAAAAGCAACTTATAATTTTATAATTATAAACAAATGTTTTAAGTTAGATAATGACTATAACCATTAAATATTAGGTTTCTAGTCTTAACATATTCAATTTTTTTTTCTTATATAAATTTTTTGCTGCTTTGAAAAATACTTTAGTTTTTTATATAAAAACTTATAATAAAGCTTTTTATAAAATCTAAAATTTTAGTGCTTTTTGGTAGAAAAAACAAAAAAATTATTTTATGAATTTTTTCTTATTATGCTTAAGAGTAATTTTTAATTAGCAAACCTACTAAATAATTGCTTTTTGTAAAATGTAATAAATTCATAAATAAAGCTTAATATAAAAAAATTAATATACAAAGTTATTAACTTTAAATTAAAAAGCATGTAAATATAAATTTTTCGAAATATCTTTTTTTTTTGCTTAAATTAGTATGTAAGATAATAAGATATAAATAAAAGTAAAATATTTAATTATATATGTTACAAATTAGATTTAATTTTTTATTTGCACAGCTGATAAAATATTTTTGATGCTTAAACTGTAACATATTTTACTAACTTTCTAAAAAAATATTTAATAAATTAAAAAATATACTCTTAAGATCTTAAACAAAGGTACCTTCATTTAATTTTCTTATATTATATATAAAAACTATAATAATTGTTAATTATACTAATTAAGGTCAAATTTTTGTAAAAGTAGTGTAATTTATACAAAAATTTTTGCTAATTTATGTCATTTTTAAGTAAAATTAAATATAAAACCAAATTTGTCTTTTTATTTATACTTACCATAAGTCTATATTGTATAATGTACTTTTATTAACAGAATTAAAATTTGACATTGGACAACTTTTATAACAAATTTTAATTTTTGTTTTAATTTAATGATTTTTGCAGATTCTAGATATCAATTGTTTTTTGTAATAGCAGATCTTTTTTTAATTCAAATCAGCAACTTTATTTAGACCAATTGTTTAATTTATAAAAAAAATTATTTTTAATAAAAATTAGTATTTTCACCTGAAAAAATTATAGTTATTTTTGCACTACAAATTGTCTAAGACTCTTTAAGACATTTAATATAAGTAAAACTAATTTTGTTGATATAAAGGTGTGTAAAAGCTAAAAGTCTAAGATTTAATTTATCTTTGTAATTTGATTATTAATGTTTTTATTTTTTAAACATATTACATTATATCATACTATCTGTGCCTTAGTTAATATTTCATCTTAATGGTTTTTTATTTTTTAGAATAAATTTATTAAATAAAATTTGCAAATATATATTTAGTAAACATAATTAGTTTAACATATAGTATCTTTATACCTTTTAGAGTTGTAAAACTGTTTTAAGCTATATTAGAAACAAAACTAATTTTTTTACTATATTATAAGATATTGATTACATTTTTTACATATAACAAGCTGTAAATGTTAAGTACATTGAATTATTGCCAATGCGCTTGTTTTTTATATAATTCGTCAAGACTTATTTTTGTAATTTGTTTACTATGTATCGTAAAGCAACTTTACTTTATAAAGAGCTAAAAAATATCTATTTTTTTGTACTACTAGATTATAAATACTATTACAATAGCAAAGTAAATAATAAGACAACTTTTATTTATAAAAAATTCAGCCATACTCTTTATAAATTTTTAGTATCTATTAAAGTTCTTTAAAAAATCTTTAAAAGTTTAAACACCTAATACGGTGATCTGACTGACAATAGAATATACTTTTTTATGCAAAATTAAACTTATTATACTTTCTACTCAAGTTTATACAGTAGTTGTGTTCTTTACTAATTAAGCTCTTTTTAATGATTGAGTTTTTTTATTTTTAAATATCAATTATAGAGGACTATTGAAGCAATTACTGATAACTAAATTGAAGAAGAGATTTTGATAAATGTTTTTTTCTTTTAGAATAAGCGAGTTTTTTTGATTTAATCTGGTAGTTCGAGACTTCTTTTCTTTAAATTTTTTATAAGGCATTAGAACTTATTTTAATACTAATAAAAAAAACTTTTTTACAAAAATCTACTTTATATAACTTGGCTCTAATTATCTACTTTTGTTTCTTTGTAATTTTTATAAATTGAATCATTTATTTATTAAATAAATTAACTACACTTAAAGGTCTAGATAAAAGTTGAAGATAAATTTTAAACAAGAAACTTTTAGAACCAATTTAAGTTAATTTCAAACTTATAAGTTCTTTCATAGTCTGCTATATCTCGGTAAAACATATATCTTTGAGCTTAAATACAATGATTTATAATATATTCTGAATTTGTGACACACTAGCGTAAAGCTAGACCTGGCTCATAAACTAAGCAATTTAGTGATTTAATTTATCAGCTCCAATATCTAGATAAAAGCTTTAAAACCATTAAAGAGCATTTTTCACATGTTGCTAGTTTAAATCACCTAATTAAAATAGCTCAGATTTACAAAACCTTACCTTTTTATACTAGATGCAAAATTAATACATAAAAAAAACTTTTTCTTCCAACATATAAGTTAAGTTGACCACATTTCCTCTAAGATTCTCAAAAGAATTTTTTATCCATATGATAGTAGTATATGGGAGAAATGTCAGAAAATTAAAAATTATGAGTGATGGTTTGGGCCGAGTCAACGAACTAAGTTTTGGGGAAATATCGAGCAGATTGAATTCATACGACCTACTAAATTTTACATGCTTTACGAAGAGTTTTGAGTTTTGGGAGTTAGAAAGAAGGATAGATGATGATAAGGGTTTCACTGTTACATTAAACTTAAATCTAATGAAAGTGTAAGCTAATCCAGTTATTGTCGCCGAATTAGAGGGTGGCCGCTCAGCTTGTGTTTCACAAAGTTATTTAGATGACAAATACATTTTTGCCTACCTTTCTTTGCGGTCACACAGATCGTTATATATAAAACCTTCTTCTTTTAAATTTTTTAGACATATTTAAGAAAGATCTTAAGTCGAATATATGGCGGATGCTAGAAACGTTCTGGGGCACAAAACGTCCACGGATCCAAATTTGACAAACAGTTCGATGATCTACTTTCAATTGCACAACAGATCGGTTGTAAATTCTCTCAATTAACGACCCTCAGGCAAATAGATTATGCTTCCTCTGATTCTGAATAGAAAATTTGTTGGAAGTCAGTTAAGAATTAGTACCAAAGCGTAAAGTCAAGGAAAGGGTAGTAAAGAGAAGAATGTAGAGGGAAAAGGATAGGTAGTGAAGGGAGATTAATGGTTTATTTGTCCTCGGAACGTTCAGCGACGTAATCAGGGTTCTTCTTCAAAACAACAAAACCTTCTAGCACGTGACTGAGAGCGATATCTGTGAGAGAAATTAAGTTAGAGAAACGTTAAAGAAAATGTAATTACATTCTTCGGTGGCCAGTTCGGCTCTTTCAGCGTGTGCTAGCAGGACAGGGGTAGCATGGGTCTGGAACCCAGTGATGGTTTTGGGGCGACCGGCTTGACCGACGACATCGACCGCCTTACGATGAAAATAAGCCACACTTAACTACTTTTAGAAATTACCTGTCCGACACGAACGGTGGCTTCAATAGGGGCACCATCTTCATCGAGAGTCACCAAGAATCGAGGGTACATGGCAGTCACAAGATAAAACAGAGCGTAGTGCATCTTCCCGAGGATCACTTTTGACAAGTTAGTAATCAGATCGATTTCCGTTTAACTTACAGCTCTTAGCTTCAGTAAATGCCATCATCGTTGATAGGATACCGGCGACCGCGGTAATTGACAAGATGCTCCTGTCAGAATGGAAGGGGTGGAGAGATATCGTTCCTTTACCCATGTGCAACAAACCCTATAGTTTGGAGTCAGCTTACAGTTCAATTGCTAAGAAAGAAGTTACCTGAGCAATTCGAACCATGTACAAGCAATGACTGTCCTTGTAATAATATGAAGCCAACTGACGTAGCATTTGTGCAACACGAGCATTATTGGTCCCGGCTCCAACCAAACCAAGGGCAAAAATAGCACCAATTGCAACCTCAAGATCGTTGTCATGAGAGAATTTACTCAAAGTGTCAAGCACTGTTAGTAC
>CALNHX010012432.1:0-25256 GCA_940337035.1 Agriotes lineatus
TGCATTAAATTAAAGGTCAAATTAATAAATATATAGTTAAATTAATCAAAGGTAAAAAATGTGTACAGTAAATTCTGATAAATCCTAGAATGACAAGAATGGCAATTCAATAAAACTTTTAAGAATGGAATAAGTAAGCTAGCATAGCTTTCTAAATTAATAGTAAAAAAGTAAAATGCTTAATATAGATTATTGCTATATAACTTTAACTTGATAAAATTATAAAATTAAGTTTTTAGAAATATAATCTAATTAGCTATTAACTAAAAAAATTTTATTTGCTGTATGTAAAATTTTGATGCTCAGTATAATATTGATTTTTTTATATTTAAACCTGGAAATTTGCATCATTATAACTTAATTGTTAAAATGTTTAATAAAAAAAGTTAGGCATGCAAAATTAAAAATTAAGAAAAAAAACTTAAATTAAATACAATTTTACCAAAAAATAAAAATTGCAATTTAATTTATAGTTTACCATAAGCTCTCTAGCTTAATAATTGTCTTAGATAAGCATTTAAAAGCAGTCCAAAAAACTTAAAAAAATAAAAACATTAGTTAGAGTTTGTCAACTAAGGTCAAAAATTAATTATTGTCAGAAAAAAAGAGCATATATGTTTTATATAATTTATTGCAGTTATATAAACTTTTATTTGTTAGATTTGTTTTACCAAGTTCCTATCTAAAAATAAAGATTGTTAAATGATTTTAATGATAGATGCAGAGCTTTTTTGAAAATCTTAATTAAAAATAAATAGATAAGATTTATATAAAGGCCAACTGCCATTGCAACAAAATTCCAAAGATGAAAAAATCTACCAAATCATGCAAATTGTTAACAAAAGACTTAGATGCAGAAATTTGCATATTGTTAGTAAAAAAGTATGCAATTTGTAATTAAGTTTTTAGATAAGGCTATAAAAAAAATTATAATATCAATAATATAAATATGTAAAACATTATAAAAATTAGTAGAACTTAAAGCTTGCTAAATTTTTTTTTTATTTTTTCTTATTGATCTAGTCTTTTAATCATTTTCTTTATATTTACCATTATAATAACAAAAAAAAGTGCAAACAATTTAAGCATTAATAACATTCTATATCCTAAGCTAAAAAGATAAGAAAGTAATTCTATACTAATAGTTACTATTTAATATTGCCCTAGCTTTAAGCTCTTAGTTGCTTTACTTTATAATTTTAATTAGTTTCAGCTTTTAGCTTGCTAAATCTTTGCAAGCAGGTTTCTTTATGATATATAAAAAGCTATTTTGAAAGCCTTGAGCACTTAAATGAGGGTAGCAAATTTTTCATAATCATATGAAAAAATTTATATGTTTAAATGTTTTTGCATTTTATAATTTTATCAAATTATGTTTAACACTAGGATTTTATATTATAATATAATATGTTTTTTATAGTTTTATGATTTTTTGCTAATATAAGATTTTATAGTTTTAACTAGTTTTTTTATTTGTAAAAAAGTTTATAATAAACTTCTATCAATTTAAAAATCTTTATTTTAAGTATTTTATTATAAATTTTTTTTAAAAACTATATATTATAAGCATTAATTTAAGTAAAACTTATTAAAAATGTTTTTTTTTCTCATTATATAAATATAAAGAGCATTGAAATTCATTTGTTATCTTGTTTGGGTTTTATATAGCATTTTAAATTTGTAAAATCTAGTTTAATATTAATATTAGTTGTTAAATTAAGTTTTTTTTAAAACAAGCAGAGACTGACTATTAATTAATATTAAAGCCTAAAAAAAATTTAAAGTAATTAAGGATTATATCATTAGATGTATAAAAAGAAAGCTATATTAAAATTATATAATTTTAAAAGGCTTATCAAATTTGTGCCTTTTATATTCATACAAACAAAAAACATATAAAACTTAGTAAATTTGCTGATAATATTAAAAAAACTAAAAAATTACATAAAATTTATAACTTGAGTTAACTCAAATTTTTATCTTAAGTTTAAAAATAACAGCAGTTTTAGCTACTTTATAAATAATAGTTTTTTTTTTGGAATTGTTGCAATAATTTTTTTTTTTTAGCTACCATATAAGTTAATATAGATATTTTATTTTCTTTACATCATAAAAAGTTTTGATCTAACTATGTAAGATAAATAAGAGGTTGTTTTATGACATATATCTATCTACTTTCTGGTATCTTGTATTTTATTACCAAATTGCATTTCCACACAGATGTAAGGTTTAACATGAAGCTAAATGGTTTTTTGTATAATTGAGCTTATGTTATATGGCTTTTGCATGTCAAGTCTCTTTTAAAAATAGTTAAGTAGATATATATCAATTTTGTAGAAGGCAGATCAATTTACAAAAAACATGTAAATTTTTAGAACTTTTTCTTTTTTCATGTATTAGTTTTGATAGCGGATTATAAAAATCTAATAATTAGTAAAACCTCTCAGCTATATATCCTTTTTAAAAAAAATATTGTATCCAGTAAAGATAACTTTTTAAAGCTTCTATAAACAATTTAAAGTAAAATAATGCTTTTATGTTGGTGCAATTGTAACATGGGCAATAAAATAAACCATCAATTACCTTTGATGCCCCAGCAATAAAATTACATGTGTTTATTTAGTATAAAACAAGTAATTGTTTATTATAGAGTATTTTACATCTTAATAGATAGTAAGACATTTTTTTTATCATTTAAAAGTTTATAATTAGTAGTTAAAACTACATATATATATATATAGGATCATAAAAGCTGTCAAAGGTATATCTATATCAAAGTTAAAATTTTTATTTTAATTTCTTTAAAAGCTGAATATTCACTGGCAATATATCTTATACACTAATTTGGTAGATAACCATGTAAAGGTTAAAAAACTTTAATTTAACAAAACCTTCATATCTATTTAGAAGCAAATTTTTTTTACTATGATAGCTCAGGCTCAACATATCTCTGAAATAGGAGGTTTTATAAAAAAATTGAAGAAAAAAAAGATACTACAAAACAAAAGAGAAACTAGGAAAAAAAATTTTTTTTTGCACTTAAACGTCAAAATTAGCAAATACTTAGTGGCCTAAAATTGCAGCTGGTTTAGAGTAGATTAAAGTATAGAAAAGACACAAAAGATAAAGTTAAATAAAATGGCAAAGATATTTTTTTTATACAAAAGGGGTGCTAAGGCTTTGCCAGACCTAAAACATATGAAAAATAGGGTATAAAGGCTTCTAGTAGTCAAAATTTCAAATAGGTTGCTATGTATATTTGTAGCTAAAAGTATATATAACAAATTCTATTTGTTTAAACTACTATATTAACTTTTATGTTTTTCTAACTAAGTAGAAACTTGTATTTTAAATGTTTTTTTGTTAAGTTATAAGACTTTTACAATAATTGTTTCTAATTTAGTATTAAAATCTAAAATTAAGTAGCTTTAATAAAAAAAAACACCATTCTAAAAAAATCAGTAAATATGCTATAAATTTGTAGCGTCAATTCATATTATTCTAAATTATACCAGGTAAATAATTTAAAAATATATATAAAGGCTTTAAAGGATTGCATTTTTTTAGTTTTTATCAGAGTATAATATGCAAAAATTTACTATTTTCTACTTTAATTTATCTATTCTAATAGTTTTATATCTTTGTTAAAAAAAAAGATTAATCTGCGCATGCAAACCTAAATAATTATATTGAGTTGACTTGTAAGCCTAAATAAAGCCTTATCATTACTAAATTTTCCTTAATCAAATATACTTAATTACTAAGTCAGCAGCACTTTTGTAGAAAATAATTGCTTATGCTAAGATTAATCTAGTAAATGATATTCTTTTAGTTTTTAAACTAGCTATGATTGCCTCTTTATATACTATAGATTAAAGTTTTTTTTTTTTTGTACTTTTTTTTATATATTATCTTTTAAAGTAAGAGTTATACTTAGTTCTGTTATATTTAAGTTTTAAATTCTAAATTTAAAAAAAATGATTTACATTTTGGCAAAAATTTTTATGTTAAGCTATATTATATAAAACTTTATTACCTTAGATAATTTTTTTAAAAAAAGGCAGATATAATGTAAAAGACTAAATTTTATAATTCTTTAATAAGATAACTTAGCCTCACCTTTAAATTAGTGTCTACAAAGTTTTTTAAGAGCATAATAAAGTATATCCTGCAGTAGATCCTATTAAGTCATACCTAGGTCTTAGATTTCTATAAAGAGTTTTTTAACAAACTCTTATAGCTAAAATATAAAAAAAAGTTTTTAAAAATTATTAAGTTAAACCTGTTTGCAATCAAAAAAAAATAATAATTTCAAATTATGTAATTATATTTCTACATTGCTTTTGGCAGCAAGTCATAACATTTTTTTAAAAATAAAAAATAGCATCTAATTTTTTCTATAGTTTGGTAAGATGCCGTGTCTGGCTGTTATACTTAAATAACAAACTGTTACTTGTTAATTATACATATATCAAAGATTTCTCAAATTAACTTAAAAAGACATAGTTGTGAACAACAATTTAAAAGTTTGACCATAGAGGTTAAAACGATTAGAAAACTATTTAGGTTTATTTTGCTAAAAATGTAAAATTGTTTGTATATAATTTTGATTAATAGTTTTAAAATATCTAAATAACCTATACAATAAGGGCATTTTAGCAAATTTAGAATAAAATTATTAAGTAGAGTAAAATAATGTGTGAGTTTAAAGGTACTCCTGAAAGTGTGGGGCTTAGCAAGCCCTGAGGCTTCAGGCAAAATGGTTTATATATGATTTAGCAAGTGCAAAATTTCTACTATTACTTTTAATCAGTTTTTTCCAGTTTAAATCCTTGCAAACCCTTTTTTTGTTTTACAAACTTACAAGTGACTAGTTGTTAACTTACTTTATAGATTATGATAATGTTACTTGTAATTTGCAAATTAAGGTACACAGTATTTTATATAACATAAAGATAAAGTATAAAAACTAGTATGCCTGTTTTAATATTAGCTTATCAATTTTATATTAATTTTGCTTTTAAGTTCACTTTTAAAATATTCTATAATTTTATATAAAAATTATATTAAAAATCAAGTCTGCAATAATTAATTTTTAATCTTTTTTTAGCTCTAGGTTAAAACATAAGAAAAAGTTATTAAAATAGCATATTTATTTTGTTATAAAGCTCAATTTCTTTCTAAATTTTATATATCAGCTAAACAATGCATCATAAAAAAAAAAAACTTAGTTACTAAAGTAAGTTAATTCTCTAAGTTTTATATCCAGTGCAAAATATTAATACAATAGTTCTAAAAAAAAATTGCTATAATTTTGCAATACATGTTGGCCAACATTTTTGGCTGTTATATTTTGTTATAAAACATGAAGTGGTGCTTTTATTTAGTTAAAAGTTAATATATAAAAAATTTTACTCTCATTTACTTTTAATTTTTTATAATCTTTTTATTTTTAATTTAATTGTCTGTATTTAAGTATGCTTTTATATGAAATAAAAATCTTTTTTATCATATTAGGTTAACTAATTTAAGTAAATAGTTTAAAAAAAGTTATTTTTTAACTTAAGAAACTAAAAACTAATTATTTAGCATTTAGTATTACAAATTTACTATTATTAACATTTTTAGATATTAGCTTGAGTTTTTTTTATAACTTTATTGTATATTTATAGTAAGTTTAAAAACTATATTCTTTATGTAATTAATCTTAATTTACTTAAAATTTATGCATGCTGTTAAAGTAAGATAGTTCTTTAGCTCTTAGAGATAAAAGTACTATAGCACTTTGGCTCTAGTTAAGCATGTTATTATCAAACAAATAGTGAATAAATTAATTAACTTAGTCAAACTCATGTTTAAGAGACTGGCCAAAAATTATTTTAATGTTAGTTAACATCATGCAAATTTTATTTAATTGTCAAAACTTAGTGTCATTTCAAAGTAAATTACAATTAAGCTGACCTAGGGGTTTATTAGAAACTTGCAGGCAGTTTAAATAGTATAAATGTAAAATTAAATCTTTAAAAATATAATAATTTTCTTCTAAGAGAATTAGTTTAATTAGATTACCAATATTTTTTTTATAAATGTCAACGAAATTGAACATATATTTGATTAAAGAAATAACATCTAGTTACAAGTTTTGTCAATAGAAATAGTAAATTTATAACATTATGTGATTGTTAGTTACTTGTCAAAATTTTTAAAATAGTTGCAAAGAAAAAGATAAGACAATTAATTTATTAGATTGTAATACAATAATTTAGTTTAAAAATGATAGCTTTTTATCTAGTGCATATCTTATAGTTAAATCTACTTTAAAAAAGTTATAATAATGGTTGTAAAAGATTTAATCCAGATATATAAGAGAAAGCTTAGATTAAATTACACAACTAATTTAGAGTTCTTTCTACAAATTAAAAATCTAGCGCTTTATAGAAATTAATATAATAAGTGAGTTTAAAATTTTTTTTTACAGAAAATACAATTGTTATAACAAAAAAAAAGATGTTAATAAAAAAACTTAACTTATATTGTGTACTTTTAAAAAAGAAAAAAAGAAAAGTAAATACTCTTGATGGTAACTATAGCAGAACACACAAAGAAAAGCTAATAATTATAAATTACTTAGTAGTTGCATTTAATGAAATTATATTTTTGATGATAAATACCAAATATTTATGTCTAAAAATCATGATTTATCCAATTGTATTAAAAACTAGTATAAAACTGATGACTTTCTAATTGTTTAGTAAGTCAAAATTGTTAGAAACAGGTAGCCAGAAAATAAAATAGGTTACAATTAGCAAAAATCACTAATAAAAGTTTCTTTTATAAAAAACTTAGAGTAAAAAAAGATATTCTGTTTAGAAATATAGTAGATAAGATTTTTTAATGCTACTAATTTAGAGATTTCATTATGCTTTGTTTAAAGTAAAAATTGAAATAAAGATAAGGATAACTAGACTGTATCTTCAATATTTTAATTTTTCTCTTTCAGGTTATTAAAATAAACTATACTAGATATTAGATGAATCTTTGTTGGTGAACAACTATAAGAGCAATATTTTTTGCTATATTGTAAGGCACTCATGTGAGTTCACTAATATATAACAGACATTATTTCTGGCTGTTTAGTTGTTTTGTAAAATGTCTGTTTTTTGTTGTCAAAAAAATTAGCTATTGTAAATCTAAAGTCTATAATAAAATTTAGGGTAATTACATTTTGAAATTAAATTGATTACTAAACTTAGTACTAAGTTATAAAAAACAACATTTAAATTCTTTAATTTCTAGATTAAGAAAAGATAGTAAAAGTGACTTATATATTAAGAAATATGCTTTAAGTTATAGTTAGTTTAAGTTTTTGCTAATAAGAACAAAATAAATAAATTAAGTTTACCAATTAACATTATAATTATAAACAGCCTATAAAATATAAATTTCACAAATATCTAGAAAACTAATTTATAAAAAAGATTTATAAAATTAAATCCAAAACTAAGTCAAAATTATGTTTAGACTTAAAAGTATTTTATACTTATTAGAAAATTTATCTAGTCATATAGTAAATTGCATAACTTATACATGGAATTTTTAGTAACAAATTTGCTTTTTAAAAATAAATGTTAGACTAAGCATATAATGTGTTAAGAAGATAAATATATAATAAATATAAATCTAGCTTATCTTATTTAGTATGAATTTAATAATAATAGTCCTTAAAATCTATTATCTATAAAAAATTTGCATTGTATAAGCTTTCATTTATAGAATAATATGTCTAAAATTTAGTTTATTATAGGTTGCTTTTATCTGTTTATTATTTATAATCATTAAAAGATTTTAATTTTATAACAAAAAAATCTTAATTTTTATTATAGTTTGTAGATAGCTGTGAAGAGCTAATACAACAAGAAATAAAGCTTACTAAAAAATGATTCAACGTAATTGTCAAGAAAAAGTTGGTATAAGTAAGATGAGAAGTTTTCTAATAAATAACTATAATTAAAGAGCTTAACAATTGCATTAAATTATTAGCTAGCTGGTACTTTATGTAAAGCAATTATATCCACATTTTTTTATATCTTATTACAATTAACAACAAATGTATTTTAAGCTTACTTTTATAATAGAACTAGGTTTTAAACCAACAAGTTTCAAAAAAAGTCACTTATAGTTACTAAAAAATCAGTGCAGTTCCTATAGGCTTTTGGTTAGGTTGTTAAGTTTTATTTGATATAATTGTGCAGTATAGTTAATGTATATTTGACCTCTTCTCTGGTATAATTGTTATCAATATTTCAAGTCAGTTTACATTAATAAAAGCAATCAAAAGGTAAATAATTATAAAATTTGTTTGTTAAAAAGTATTAGTCTTTAGCATGTGGCATCTAGTTTTAACCATCCTAGCTTAACTAACTTAAAAATGTCAGTTAAAGTCACCTAGATTTGATTACTGCTACTTAATCTCTAAATTTATAATATAAAAAAAGTTTTATTTAGATTGAAATTCTAGTAATCTTATAATTAAAAAACTGACTTTATAGTAAACTAAAATTTAACATGTTTTGTATCTGCTAAAAATATAAATGACTAATATTAATTTATAATAAATAAAATCTTTAAATTTTACAATCATTAATTAATAATATAAATTTTATACAAAAATTAATTTGAAAAAAAAAATGTTACTACTAATTAGAAAAGTTATGTTATAAAACTAAAGAAACAACTTACCCTTAATCATTTTTATCACTTAAAAAACCAGTTATAAAAAAGAATATCTTAAAAAAACAAAACTATTCATACTGAAATAAGGTTTAAAATTTTTTATAATTAAAAAACTGTTACTATTTACTTTTAAAAACTCAGCATGCAAAGACCTAAACTAAAAATCTTATAAAAAATAAGGGTAATAAAAGAGGTGAAAATATAAAAAATAGCCAAAAACAGTGTTCTAAAAAATTTATTTTTAAATTATCTTTTATTATTTTTCTTTTTATAAAAATCTAAGGCATTTAAGTAAAACAATTTTAAGAGTTTAATTAAAAATAATCTAGTTATAAAATATAAAACATTTAGATGTTATAGAAAAAAAAGTATTATAAATTATTTAAAAAATTATCAAAACTTATATAGATTTATTAGAGAATTTACTATAAAAAAATTAATTTAACAAAATGGTAATAAATTATATATCTGTTTTTGTGCTAGCTAAAATGTAGCATAATATTAGACTCAAGAGCTTTATATAAATTCTTAGACTTACCCTAGAAAAACAATACAAAAATGTATGTAATAGATTTATTTAAATTAAACATCTTTAAATTAATCTATTTTGCAGTAGCTTTGTTAAAATGAGTGGAGATTAAAGCTATATTTTTTATAAAAGTTATAATAGCTTTTTTAAGACTTATATTTTTGGCTGTCCAAGATGAACTAAGATTTTAAGCTTATTTTTTGTAAAGCACTTAATATTTTTTTAGATGTAATTTTAGCATAGTGTTATTGGATCTCAAATTTTATTTATCAAAATGTAGATGATTTCTTTCACTTTGATATTTAGATTATATTATATTAATAGATTGTTAAAAAATAAAAGAAAGACTATATAATATCTGTATATATTATTAACTGGTAACTCATAGTACTAAATGTCATTGCCTTTATTTGTTATATCTCTTTAATTTTTGAGAGTTTTTCATAGTGAGATTTTTTAGCCTTCTTTTTGAATATTTTTTAAAGATTTTAAAAGCAAGAAAATTTGCATGACAATGCCTTTTATATAATTAATTTTTACAAGTACAAAATCAAAAATTTACTTTTTATAGAGAATTGTAAGTCTGCAATCAGTTTTGTATAAAATATATCTATAGTTTTTAAAAAACCTTAATTTTATAGTAATTTTATTATAAATAATATCATTTAAAATTATAATTATTTACTTGACTATTTGCCTTTTTTATATTAGAGTGTGCTAATAATCTTAGTTTTGTATATCATGGTGTCTATCTTATTACTAAAAGTTGTTGCAAACTAAGTCAAGTAGGATTTAGTTATGCTTAAATTTAATTAAAAATTTTATTAGTATATATTACAACTTGAGGTAATATCATTTTTTTTGTGTTTTTTTTTATTAGATAAAAATTCCAGAAAGCAAAAATTACTTTCTAATAAAATTTTCATTATTGTACTCTCCGCCAAAAACATTTTTTGGTCTTTATAACTAATAAATGTTTATTTTAATTGCTTCTATATAGAAAAAATTTTTATTTTTAGATAATTCGAACTTTCCACTTATAGTTTATATTTATATTTTCTAAGTTGCTGTTATTAGTTTGGTTACATAGAGGCATATGTTTGACAAAAATAGTTTGCATTGCAAGTTAACTTTATTATAATAAAAACTTTATATCTTAATTATATGTTGCTAAAAATGCTTTTGTTACAACAAAACAAAATTTATAAAGCTTGACCTATAATAATAACATATTTTAATAGAATCAAAAAATTATAATGCTTTAAATTTTTAATTATAAATGTTTTTTATATAAAAAAAATGTGAAGGTTACATAGCCCATTTTATTTTATTAAGTTACTAGAATTCTAAATTAAATAAGAGTTTTTAAAATATAGTAATGAATTTTTTGCTAAAATCCTAACATAATATAATATAAAGAAACTTAGTAAAACTAATTTTCTCTTCTAATCTGTAAAAAAAGTTGATACTAGCATCTTAATTAGGTAATAGAAAATAAAAAAAAAGTTGCCTTCTTTAGTTAACTTATATTTCTTTAAAAAAAAGTATTGTAAATTCTAGTATTAAAAAAATGGCACTTAAGCTTTTTCAAAAGTGTTAGTCAAACTTTTATGAAAGTAAGCATTTTTTACAATGATAAACTAGAATCACATAGAAATGGGCAGTATATATTTTAATTTTTTTTTGCAATTGTTATTAATGATTAATTTATATTTTTAAACCATTTATGTACAAATTTTTTAATTTAAATTTTGGTTCAAAGTATAAAGCTATTTATCTCAAAACTGTATTAAATGTTTCTTAAGATGCTTTCTTCTAATTGATATTATATACTTGCTCAATTTGTTTGCTAATTAAAATAGTTTCTTCTTAAAGTTACTAATTAATATTTTAACTTAAGTTGTAGATACTTGGTTACATTAATAAGCTTGCATATTTAACTTTTAAAAAATAAAATTTATAATGTAATTAAATTTTTTTGAAAAATATTTCATTTTTAGTATCTTATTTAAAAGCTAAATTATATAATAGCAATATATTTTTTATATTTAATATTAAGTACCTTAAAACTATATGAAAATTAATTGTTTTAATAATAAAATAATAATAGAACAATTTCTCAAAAACGCTTTATAATTGCTTTAGAAATTGTTGTAATTGTTTATCAACTAGTTACTAATTCATTGTAGTTATAATTTTGTTTATTTGTCAATATAATTTTTTATTCTATTATTAATTACTAATAAGTTCCTAAAAAATTACTTATAATAAAGTTTTTATATAGTTTTGCAACTTTTATAAAATGGCTTTTTTTGTTTAGTTAGCTATAATAAAAATTCTGTATATTTTTTATAATTTAGATAGATAATATCTTGTAATATTTTATATTTGTTAAGATAAGTTTATTCAAGTTTTAATTTTGCTTTAAGTTTATATATAACAAAAAATTTTTAGTGCTTCTTTCTTGTTAATACAAAAACTATAAAAAAACAGATTGTAGTTTCTAAACAGTTATCCTAAAGCTGAAATAATAAATTATAATACTCCATAGTAAAGGATTAAAAATATATTATCAAAGTTGCATAAAATCTTATAAAACTTTTAGTAAATCTATGCAATAATTATATAGTTCCTCCTAGGTCTTATAGCAAGATTAGATCTAATCTTTGATAAATTACAAAAATTTAAAAAAAACTGTTATTAAAATGTAGGAGTATGTTTTAAAGATGTGTGCAAAAACAAAAAGAAGGTGGTTTTTTTTTATAAGTAGTTATATATATATTTTTAAATCTATCTATTTTGATGCAACTATGATGTATAAAGTATTTAATCAGGGCAGTGTTCAATATCTTAGTTTAAGCTTAAATACTTTAATTTTTTTGCAAGTAAGTTCAAAATATTAGAAGCTTTTTTTTTAGAAAAACTTATATTATGTTTAACATTAGCTAAAAGATAGACACTAAAGTTTAATTTAAAAATCAACTATGAATTGCAAATTAAAGAAAAATTTATCAATAAAAGAAAAAAGTTTATACCCTTTTTTAATAATTTGGACTCTAACAGGACAACATGTAT
This sequence comes from Agriotes lineatus, assembly GCA_940337035.1. Lineage (NCBI taxonomy): Eukaryota > Metazoa > Arthropoda > Insecta > Coleoptera > Elateridae > Agriotes > Agriotes lineatus. Next base: position 12,338 of record CALNHX010012432.1, read on the forward strand.
AGATTAAAATTTCAAATTTTAAATAGAACATGATTCAAAATTCAGTCAAATAGTTATTTATTCTATGCTGTCATTACTAGATTGCTAATTATTTGGCTTTTATAAACGTATTTTTAGGTAAATACTAACTATAAGACTAGCAATAAAAGCTTGTAGAAGATTGAGGACTGGCAATAATTATTAAAAGTTTATTTATATAAGGGAAAAAGGGGTGACAAAAGAAGAGCGAAATATGTGCAATAAATTTTTTATATTTGGCAGCCTTTAAAACAAGTTCACTAATATGTTTATTTTTAACAGGTCACTATAGCATTGTTATTTGTAATTTATATCTAGTATATTGCAAACAATTTAATTAGTAAAGATTAAAGAAAAAAGTTTGCATATTTATTGACTATATAAAATGCTTGACTTTATATTAATATATTGTTTAAAGACTAAAATTATAAAAAAATTAAGGTTATAATAATTTAAATTATCTAGTTTTACAACTTAGCAATTTTTTTTTGCAACAGATCATATTTTAATATAATTAGGTTTATAGCTCATATATGAATAAGCTGAGGCTTAAAATTGCATTATGGTATATTTTGCAGCAGTGTTAATTATCTTATGTTTTTTTGACTTATGAAGTTTAGTTATAATTTTTGCAATTAATTTACTAAAAGTTTGAGAGTAATGTTTAATTTTTGTAATGAAAGTTCTTATCTATTATTGCTGCTTTTTATGCTATAGAATTAGTATAAAATAAAAAACCTCAAAACAATAACTAGCTTTATCAAGACATGAGTTAATTAATTTCTTATCTAGGATACTGAAACCCTAATCAAATTTTGTTATTTTTTTAATTTTAGCAAATTTGTTGTAAGGTTTTTTTTCTTAAACTTTATGATTGAAATTTATAAAAAGAAAGTACTTTCTATAACTTTTTTTTTTTGCAAAATGTATTTATATAATTTTTTTGTTTTGGTAAGCTTATTGTATATATACTTTTTTACTATTTAATTGTAATAGTTTGTGCTTTTTATTATTATATGAATTGAAAATAATTTATTAATAATTTTTTTTTATATCTACTATTAAAGAAAAGATTTTATTATAATTTTCTTTGTATGTTTTGTATAACTTGATATTGTAAATAAATATTATTTTGATTTTTTAGATTTTTTTATTAAACTTTTTTATTTAAATTTTTTTAGATATGTTTTAAGTTAATATGATATAAGTGTATCTTTATTAATATTTCGATTTGTACTTTTTTTTCTTAAATAAGTGTTTTGCACATATAATTGCTACTTAATATTATTGACTCATCTATTAGTAAATATATATATAGATTGTAGACTATAAATATTTTTGCAGCAAATTAAAAAAAGTTTGCTTCCTATAAATCAGAATTAGAAATATTAGAAATAATGTAAAGTTATAAATAATTTTACATCTATAATATTATTAAACTTTGTATATCTTGGGTATGTATCTAATTTTACATATTCTTAACTCTTAAATTACTTATTTTGACTTAATTATATAAATTAAAATTTTCATTAATCTCTTAATTAATTATCCTTCTTATTTTTTAATATTTTTTTTCATCATAAAGTACTTATTAGATTTATCCTATAAAGAATAAACTTAATATAAATAATAACAAGCTCTTGAAAAGTTTATAATTATATAATAAGTTAATCAACTAACTTGTATATAAGAAATTATGATTTTTTAATAAATTTATAATTACTATAAATTTTATCATGTTAAAAATGGATTTAGATTCTAAAATAAATTTTTTTTTATTTGTTTGTAAAAGAACAAAAAAAACATTTTAATTAAGTTCTTGTAGCTACTTCTTTTTTTTTTATAAATTTTAATTAACAATCATCTTTAAAAAAATGCGAGAGTCTCAATTTTTATAGTATACTAAATAGTGTAATATAATTTTTATATGACACTTTTTTTATGTTTTGTTTGCTGTTAAAATATTACTTTATTGATAATCTATAGTATGATATTAGACTTTTACGCCTTTTTTATTATAATTGAATTTATAAATAGCTATATATTTTTTTAATACATTCTATACAATCTTTGTTTTTAGATAAGCTATTACCAAATAAAATGAAATTTTTTATTTCACATCTTTCTTAGAATTATAAAATTCTTTATTATCTTTTGATATAACTTTAGATGAGTAATAAATAAAGGTTATTAAAAAAGTAACTTAAGTATAATACTGATTTGAAAAGTAAAACCATATAAGGTAGCATCTGACATTTAAGGTTATTCTTATTGCTCTATCTTTAAAACTAATCAGTCATACTAACATACTAAAGCATCCCTTTATATTTTTTCTTATATATCTCTTTTTTCAAATAAATTTTAAAAATTTAATTTCTTTAGATGCCCATTGCCACTACAATGTATTTATTGATTACATAAAATTCTATCACTACACTGGTTAGTAATTCAATTTTATTATTTAAAGTCTGATAACTTGTTAAATTTTATAAATTTTAGTACTTGCGTTTATATACATCAATTCTATATTGTTATACTAAAAAATTTGATTAATAATATAGTAGGTTTGTATAATCTTATAAATACATACCCTAAGCAATCTAAAGATGCTTTATATGTAGATAATTTTTTTTTATTATAATTAAGATTAATAACCTTCTCTTTTTATCATCTTAAATTATTTAGTCTTTTTAGTGTCAGTTAGAATATGGTTTAAATTACTAAATTTTTTAAGTAGAAAAAAAGTCAGCTTTATGTTATACTACCTACTTTTTTTATAATTATTATACTATAAATTTATTTTTTACCAAATAACTTCTAATTCTGTTTTTTTAGATTTTATGCTCCATAACATAATAATTTATAACATTAATTCTTTTTCTCTTTAATTAAACACTGCTTATTAAAGTATAAAATTTATAATTTAGTAAATGTTATATTTTATACCTCTATAAAAATAAAACATTTACATAAATGATTTTTAATAAATAGATGTATCTGTTTAATAAAAATTAAACACTTATTTAAAGCATATTTCATTTTGTTTTATTATAAGGAATATATGATAAGAATTACTGTAAGTCAAAACTTTTACTTATTAGACTTGACTTAATTTTACATACTTATCAGTAAAATAAAATACTAAACTATTTTTTTTCATCTTTATACGATATGTTTACTGCTTATCCTGTATCTTTTGTATAAATTGCATTAAGTTATAAGCATATTTTACTAAACTAGGTTTTACTTGTTTCTTTATCTATATAATTAATAAGTTTATCATTGATAAGTAAATTAATAATAATTTTAAGGTAAGCTTAAAAAATTATCAAATATCAACAAGAAAAAGAACTTATAGCTTAGATTATAAAACTTAGCTGCATTCTACATTTTTACACTTAAAATTTTTTTAATTATAAAAATTTATACATTTATATTATTGCTACTTTTAGATTATTGCTTTAATAAAAACAATAAGTTTAACAGTTATTATAGATTAAAAAGAAATTAAATTCTAATTTATTTAAATATTTTTTTTTTAATTATAGAGATATATTAGGTAACACAATAGTTTTTAATTTTTTTAGTAATGCTTTTTGTTAAAGTAAGACTTATTATAGAAAAATTTGCCAGAATTTTTTATGTTATGCAATGCATAAGATATGTATCATATATAATGTATTACAATTTTTTATTATTATTTACAGGCTTTTATAAGAAAAAAAAATATTTTCTTATTTTATTAAATTAATAAAGCAAAAATGTGTTTAAGAATTTATTAAAAGTGTTAATCTGATCTTATTATACCCAAATCTTACCTTATTATTACTGCTGGTTTTTATTAATCGTTTAATTTAGCTCTTTTATTAATAGCTCTATACTTTAAATTTTTAAGTTTTTTTTTGAATAAAAGTTTATATTGTTTTATACTTTTCTTACTATTAAAAAGGTTATTAACTTTTGTTAAATTATACAAGAATAACAGAAACTTAAGGCAATATCAACAATTTTCATATTGTGTTAATGTTTTTGTTCTATCTTGGTGTTAAAGTTAAACAGAACTTCTATGCATTTTTTTTAAAATATTATAAAAAAATAATTACAAAGAATATATATCTGCTTTATAATTGTAATAGTTTTTAATTTCTATAGCAACCATTACTTTAGACTTTGCCTAGATTTATTTATTCACTTTGATTGGCTATAGAAACAAATTAATCTTTATAATGTATACTAATAGCTATTAAAAATCTTAAAACTTTAGTTTTTTTCCTTTGTAATTAAATTAAGTTTCTTAAGCTAACATGTATTTATTATAATTAGTTTTTTAAGGTTTACTATTGTCAAAAAAACACTATTATGTGTCAAAATGCAAGTTTTTTTAGTACAAAAAAATGGTAATTTTCTGATCTTAAATATTTTTTTACTATGACAATAAAAATTGAATATATATATGTTAGCAGCTTTTAGTATAAAATTGTAGTATTATCTTTTTTTATAAGTTAACAATGTTGCTATAATAAACATTTAACCATTATATTATTAATTTATATAGATAAGCTCAATTTGATAGTGTTAAATTACTAGTTTTTATAACTAAAATATATAATTATATCTATAAAATTTGTCATAATTTCTTAATATTTATAATAAATTATATCTATTTAATCTATTTAAATTTTTTAACAATATAATATTTTTTATGTTTTTTCTCAATAATGACATACTTATGATAAAGCTGATAAGCTCCTTCTTATTATAATCCTTTTATGTTTTCACACTAAATTTTTATCAAAATTAAAAAGTTAGTATTAAATGTTTATTACTTAGCAGTATGTAATATAAAAATATGTATTAAATAATGCAAAAGGAAAATCAAATATTTTTGTTTTTAATAGACTGTCTAAATTTATATTCTTAGAATTCTAGTTCAATCTTTTTTTAATTTATGTTAAGCTGTCTATGTCTTTTTTTATACTATATGTTTTCTTTTTAATACTAAAAAATTGTATAATACCTATAATTTTATGCTTTCTTATCAATTTAGATTTGTTTACTTACTTAAGAGTAAAAAATATTTTAGACTATTTTTAAAAAAATTAAGTTATGAAAACTAGACATTTATTAAGTATATCTTTGATGCATTATCTTAATTTTTCCTTAAAAGTTTTTTCTTTTTATTTTTACATCATCAAACATACTTTTTGTCAGAAACTGACACTCTGAGGGCTTCTTAGACCCCACTCCATAACTAACTAGATAGATAGGTTCCTTTAATGCCCAATAAGGCTTTGCAGGGTGGAGAAGGAGGGAAGTCCAGAAGGACGGGGTCTTTGTTCTGTAAAAGGCCTAATGAGGGTTCTAATACCATAAGAGAAAGCAGCTGTTAGGGGGACCTCCCACCAGGGGGCAGAAGGAGGGACAACAGGGCAGGTACAAGCCTCCTTTATGATTTTAGGGTATTCTTTTAATAAGGTTTAGGGTCAATATAGTAAAACCAGGGAAATTTTCCCCAGCAGACACAGGCAGAGCTAATCATTTCCTATAAGGATCATCTACTAAAGTATGGGTGAAATGTATTTTGAACACTAAGGCAAAAAGTTATAAGTTTAAGATAATTCAAGTTTATTAAAAAGAAACCCTAAAAGGGAGAAAGAAGATAAAAAAGAAAGGTTTATATAATTTCCTTACCCCACTTCTTCTTGACTTGATAATTTAATAATGATTTTTATTGGTTTAAGGGTAGTAAGTAATGGATAACCACCTAAATTTTCTTTTTATTGGCTGTGGAAGCCCCTATCATTCCTTAAATAGGTTAAGTACTTAGTGGACCTAAGGGAGGCAAGGACTAGGACCCTGGGGAGGATAGTTGAGCTTGCTCAACTGCCTCCCCCTTAAAGGGTAAAGCCCTAATGGGCTGTACCCTACTCTCCATAAAATTTCCCTTTTTTAAAGGGGTTTCTATATTCTTAGGAGATTCAAAGGGTTTTTCAGTGGTTTTTTATATGGCCTGCAAAGGATAGCCTTAGAATTTACCAGATTTTAAAGTTTTTCTTAAGTCATTGCCTGAAAATTTCCTTTAGTCAAGGTAATGTTATAATGGCATTGTTAATTTTTTTTAAGACACTTATTTTTTATCAAATACATTATCTATTATTTAAATCTTTATCCTTTGCTTTACTTAAGCTAGTGTCTTTGCTTGGCTTCACTTATTGTATGCAATTACAACTAATTTAATTTGTTCTTTATAAGATCAGTTATATAATCTCTATTATTGTTCTATATAAGTCAAATATAACATAAAGCACAAACAATCTAAAAGCTGTTTTTTAAAAAAAGTTTTGAAGATTTAGTAATTTTAAAATTATTGCAACAAACTTAGATGTTTTTTAAATTTTAAACAAAATTATTGTTCTTTATTAGTAGTTTATTAACAATTTTATATTTTTTTAATATATAATATCTAAGCGCTTGTCTTTTTCACTACTTACTAATTATATTTTATTTAATTAATAATTAATAAAAATCAGTTGCCAAAAAAGTAATTTTTTTTCAAAAGCTTATTAAATATAATCAAAGGATCAATTTTAGTTAAGAAATTTCAACTAAGTTTTATTTGTTTTAAATCTAGTTTTTGTCTTAGTTTAAATAAAGATAATTTAGATTGAAAAAAATGTAAGTTTATATTTAGTTTTAGTAAAGCTAAACATATAATATATTACTCTTACTATACTAATTAAAAAAATCTATAAAGAGTAGTAAGGTTATATTTACTAATATATGATATTATAAATGACTACAATAAGCTAATAAAAGGTACAATTTATATATACAAAATATATAGAGTAACTTAATTTTAAAATGCACTAAAACATTTTTTTATTATAGGGTATACTTTGCTAATAAAACATAACAAAAAAAGTTTTATAATCTATTTAATTAAGACTATTGAATTTAAGTTTATTAAACTTTGTTTAATTGTTTTTGAGCTAAAGACTTTCAAAATAGCAAACTTATAAGTAAAAGATATATAAAAACTTACAAAATGTAGTGCTCACTACAATAAGCTAGTTTCAGGACCACCTTAAAAATAAAGAATTTTGTAATTTCTACTACGCTTTAACTTTTTATAGTAAACAGTACTATAACATAATTGCAAGTCAGAGCATAAGTTTTTTTAACTATGATGCTACCATTGCTTATGCTTATATATTAGGTAAGAAAACTAAAACGCTAAAAAAAACCAAAATAACTCACAATTCTATGCTATTGATGATTAAATAAAGGTTGACAAGAATGGGTCAGTTAAAAATTGTGCTTAATAAAATTTTTTTACTAAGTAATGCTAATTAACACTTATAGCCTTAATACTAGTCTCTATAATATATTTTTAGATAATAAATTTTTATTTAAACAATATCTTATAACAATTTTTTATGTTAAAACAAAGTACAATAAATTTTTAAGCATATATACTTTTTGAGGCTAAGAAATTTTTTCTGGTCATTAGTAAAATTAGGTATAAAAAATAGTTTTTTGCAAATTATTGGTATATTAGCATAATTATTAAGCAATATTTATTACAAGTTTTATTTAAATTTACAAATACAGATTTTATGTGACTAAAATAGTTTAAAAATTAATACATGTTCTTATTAAAAAAAAAATTTAAATAATGTAACATGAGGTTATTTAAAATATTTTTATATAAGTTTCATAAAAGCAAAATTAAGGGTATTTTACTGAAATCTATAATAATATTATACTTTATTAAGAAAGCAAAAAAAAAAAGTTACTAAATTGCAAACTTTTTTTTTTATAAATTGCATTTTTTTTCAATTATATAAACTCATTAAAATAATACAATTTATTATAAATTTGGAACATCAGCAAGCCAAAATATATATAAATTTTTATTTTATAGCATATTGTTTACAGATTCTTGAAGGAGTGTAGTTGTATTTTTAAGATAAAGAGTTATAAGGTTGATATGATAATGCTTATGCTAAGTTTAATTTTACACTAAAACACTATGTGGTTAAATTAATCTGTAAGTTTTTAGAAGTTAAAATGTATATTATACATAAAGTTACTTTCAATCAATGAAAAAGAAAGTAATTTTTTAAGCACATAAATCTTCAACTAATTTATGTAAATCCTGCTACAATCACATTTAATATCTTAAAGATGAGTATTAATCTTATCAAAACTATATAAGAATGTATTTTTTTTTTATAACAAAACCTTAAAAATTAAGGAGCTTTTATTGCAAGCTTAACTTTAATAAAAATTATATAATTTATATAATTGCAGAAAGGTAAAAACATAATCAAATTGCTTATTAAGATTATAAGATTCTAGTCTAAATAATGCAAAAAACTAACAGAAATTTGAATTTTTATAGATTAACTAAAGAACATATACTATATTTTGCCAGTGTCTTTATCAACACCAGTAGTTATCATTTGTTTAAATATATATAATATTTATAGCTGGAAAAAATATGCTAGCTCAATTTTCTGCTCCTAGACCAGAACCTGGCAAAAACCTTGTACAGCTCTTAGCAATTACCCACTTTTTTTTATAAAATTATAACTAATACAATTTAAATATATAATTATTTTTTTTTTTACTATATAAAAATATATAATTTAAAATTCAGCTTAAAACTAGTCTTTTAGTAAAATGTTATGTAATAAGCGAATAACATGGTCAAAATATAACAAACTTTGTTAGTAATAAACATACTACTACTTAAATATGATTATTTTGTTTAGCTATAATTTGATAACTATAATCATTTTTAACAAGCTCTTTTTTTATCTTTAATTTAGTAATATATTAAATTAAAAATCTTCTCATACTCTTGTTAGTTTCAAAATTACTTTTTAATTACTATCTGATACCATTGCAAAACCCAAAAAATTAAACTTAGTTCAAGTCATATAAAACCTGGAGCCTTGTTATGCAATGTGATATATAATTTATAATTATCTATATATCTTTTTAGCTTTTATCATTGCCTATATAAAACAACTATATGCAAATTTTTTGCAATTTAATTGATCCTTTACTACTTTAAGAAAAACCTTCTTTAACTTTATATATAGTCATCATAATTTTAGTTTAAACAAAAATTTAAGTATCAATTTTTCACAATAATACAAACTGCAACGGTTAACTTTTTGCTTAAAAATTACAACTTATGATTTATAAGAAAATGTTAAAAAGAACTCGAGTAATAGTATTGTCTTTTTTTTTAATTAAACTAAATATATAATAAGTGCTGGTTTATACAAAAGATATTGTGTCAAATATCCTTCCACTAAACTATTTTAGCAGACTTTGGAGGAGTTTGAGAATTTTAAATATTTTTTCTGCCAAACTAGAGATATACATTATAGATCAACACTAAATTATACAAAAAGAGTTGACTTTACCAGTAGTAAACTATTGCTGTAGGTGTTATGCATTAAGTAAAGTAAAATATTGTATAGCAAATATCATTTTAGTAAATTAATTAATCTTTTGCAGCAATGTTTTACATATACCTCATCTATAACTACAAAAAAATTATTACTAAAAAACAAAAGAAGTGATGATTGGGCCTTATACTAAGCAGCTACTCTAAATATTAATGGTGAAAATGCTATACATAAAAAACTTTAAAGTTAGTTGAAGGCATTGTCTTTAATTGAAATTTTTTTATTAACTAGCTTAAGTACCACTTTATCATGTTTATATGCTTTAGGTTTTTTATTTTTTTTTTCTTATTATACTTTTGCTATTAATACTTCTAAACCATATAGTAGATAAATGTAAACAGTTAGTGCAATCTATACTACATATTGGGTAATAAAGTTTAACAAGTCAATAGTAGACTCTGGTGCTTTTGAAAGACATAGTTTTTTTCAATTATTTTTACAACTGAAATACAGCTCAGTCTTAGCATACTAAACCTCAAAATTGCTGATATTAAAGTTTTAGGAGTCTATTAGCGCTTAAAGCACATTCTTTAAGCCTTGTTAGAGAAAAAAAATTTCTACTGCACTTGCAATTGTGCGTTTTACAAAGAATGTTTTTGTTTATTTTGTTTAATCCATTATTTCAATTAGATATTGAATATAATAAAGGCAATATTTTATGTCAAAATATTTTTACAAATGCTTATTTTTTATAATAAAAAATTTATTTTAATATAATCTGTATATAATGTTAAGAAAACCTATAATTGTAAAAAATGCTTTATAAAGCTGTGCATGTAATAGATCTTTAAACAAATTACATAAACTTAATATGCTAAAAAAATTTGCAAACTAGTTTTGCTAACTATTAAGCTTAATTACTAGATTAAACATAAAATTATAAATAAATATTTAAAAGTGGTTAAAAATGAGAATTTTTTTAATAATCTAATTTATTTAAAGTAAGTTATATAAAAATATAAAAAGACATTAATGTAATCAGAGTTCTTTATACATTTATAGAGATAAAAAGGGATAAATTATTTTTTTAGTTAGTTATGTGAATTTATAGATCTTTTACAAGATTTGCAACTATTAAAAAGCATAGTTAAAAACTGCTTAAAAACAATACTCTACTAATTCAACTTAAACAACTATAATAGTTAAAATTTTAGCAATAAAATAAAATTATATAAAATTTACTTAATTTTTTATTTAAACAAAATTTAGAACTTAAGATCTAAAGCTAAGACTATTAATTATATAGTTTACAACTATACTAAGCCTCAATCTACAAAGTGATCTCTTGCTGATGATAATTTATATAAAAAGTATTTTATTTTTTCTTATCTATAAATTTAATTTATTGTATCAACTCTAATTTCTTATAAAAGCTTAAACTTAATTAACAAGCTAATTCCAATTGTATTATAATTATAGTTTTCAAGTTAATAGTTTTAAATTTAATATAGTTTTAAACCCTTAACTTATTAAAAAGCACTAGACCAACTTAGAAAGCAAATATTTGTGCAATAAATCTAATTTTAAGTTGTTATCAAATTGCTTTTGCTGGTAAAAAATTAAGCTAAGTGCAAAATAATAGACACAGAAATTTAACTTGATTATATCAGATTTTGCAAGGCTTGTGTAGTACCCTAGCAACTTTTTATTGAGCCATAGACTTTATACTAGATTCTTAAAACATGTTACAAACTTCATTATATTCTTATACAATCTACTTACAGTAACATTACTTAACATCTAGCATGCCTCAGAGAGTCTTTTGCCAACTAATTAAGGTAAAACTAAACTATAACCTAAAATTGTTAAAAAAACTACATATTATCAATAATTTATAACCTAAAAGGTACAGTTTCTTAGATTTTTTATGGTTAGCTATATTTTAAAAACATAAAAAAGTAAGAGACTTTCAAGTTGTAATTTTGTCTTATGACTTCTGCTAGTATATATAAAATTTGCAGCACAGGCTAATAAAAACTATATATATGTTAATTTAACAAGTAAGGACTTTTTTTTTCTGTTAGTATAAGGATATTATATAATTTTTGCTTTAATCATATCAATTATATTTTTATATATATATAAATTTTATTACTCAATTTACTAAAAAATTAATTAGATTCTTTAACAACTTTGTATTTTTTAAATATTACTATTATAATACTATTTCACAAGTTATTCATATCAATTTTTAATTTTATACTATATTTAATTTTAATCTTAATTTCTGATTCTCATTTATTTTACTTTCCTATACTTTTATTTTTTAAACTTAATAAGTATGTTTATATTATCAGTTAAAAGAATATCAAGTTTATTTTTAATATCTATATAAATAAATTTTAGTAATTAGTTTTTGTATACAAGTTTTAATTTTTACATAAATTATCTATAGGTCTGATTATAAAAAGCTATTTATATTCTAATTTTTAACTAATTCAACTAATTATATATTTATTTACATATATATCTAATTAATTATCTTGTCTATATCATAGATAATTAATTTATACATATATTAATTCTAATATATTTATCTATTTATTATAAAGTTTATTTTGGATTTTGACTTTTTTTGAATACTTATTTTTGTTTAGCTTTTTATCTTTTTTTATTTTATTTTTTTTACTTGTTTTAATTTACTAATACCAAATTTTTATAACTATTTGTCTATCTGTTATCATCAATTTTTTTTATTTATCATTCTATTTAAAATTTTAAATTTTTTGTTTGTTATCTATTAAAAAATTTATATCTATTAAGTTTAAATATTATTTACCTTATCATTTATCTATTTATAATACAAAAAGTTTTAAATTTAATTAAGTTTTTATCTCTTTTTTTCTTATTATGTTAATTTATTATTATTTTTTTAATTACATACTTATTAAGCTATCATTATATATATGTTTAAATATTTATTTACTTATTAAAATTAAATTTAATAGTTATTTAGGTATCTTTTAGATTTATCTATCTAAAATTTAAATCTTTCTTATTGTAATATATACATTTATGTTTATGTATACAGAAATATATAATTTTACTTAGATAATTTTATTTTTAATTTTTAATTACTTTATTTTCTACTTTTTATTTACCATTTATATATATATATGTTATTACCTATTATATAAATCTAATTATCTCTTTTTTTCTATTTATTTATATTTTCATTTTTGAATTTTTATTTTTTTTACCAAATTAAATTAATAGTTACTCTTATATCTAGAGAAAGATTCTATGTTTTTTCTAGTTAAATTATAATATTTTATCTAATAAAAAATTATTTGGATTATATATAAGATAACACTCTATTATATATATTTTCTTTATATACATTTCTTTTTTACTTATTCTTATTTATTATTTTATAATAAGATATAATATAAATATATATATATATTTTAGTTTAA
>CALNHX010012433.1:0-25243 GCA_940337035.1 Agriotes lineatus
ATGAAATGCCAGGACGCCTTGTGTAGTCTCACACAAGTAATATAATAAAAACTTGGACCGTTCGGCAGAGCTTCGTGAACACAGAAGGATATATAACTGCATTATTTTATTGACTAGAAAGTTCCTATATATTGATACGATTCGGGCTCTAACTTTGTGTTACCTATTAGTATATGTTTATAAATTATATTTTTATCAATTTAAATTGCCCTGTTTATATTATTTGAATCAGGGGTGGATTCCTTTTATCTTTTTTTTTTTTTTTAATTTACATTTATTGCTAGATCAACAAAGACAATTCTGTTATACATAGCATTGATGTTATTTATGATATGTACTTAACTATGAACATAGAACGAGACTTTTAGCTGTCTCGGTGAACATTTCAATGACTGTTTCAGTGATTCTTGCGATCGTCTAATATAATGTCCTGAGGTAGTTGACGTTTGAGTCTTGTGTGGATCTTAGTACGGAAAAGATCGTAATGAACCGCACCACTGCATTCACTTGAGTTGGTTATAAACTTTTTTGCACTTTTTTTTAATGTGGTCTTCAATGGTCATGATGCCTAGCTCGTGATGTATTTGTGTGTTCCGGATGTACCAGGGCGCGTTGACTGCGATCCGTAGTACTTTGTTTTGGAACCTCTGTAGTTTGTTTAAGTTAGTTTGAGATGTATTACACCATGTCGGAGATCCATATAGAATTAAAGGTCGTAGCAGGCTTTTATATAACAGGACTGTACATTCGATCTTTAGTGAGGATTTACGGTTAATGAGTGGGTACAGCTGTTTGAGTCTGGTGTAGCCTTGGATTAATTTCTGATTTATATGAAAGCCCCAACTCAGCCGTGTGTCGAGATAGATGCCAAGATATTTGACAGCTGAATCATTCGGTTTCCACGGTATGGGTTTGTTATTTATGTGTACTAGGTTGGCATTCGTGATTCGTCTGAGTGCGAAAATTTTAGCTTGGCATTTTTCTGGATTTATTTGTGTATTCCACTGTTGGAACCAGCGAAAGAGTTGATTTGTAGCTTGCTGAAGTGCTCGTACTGCTTCGTCCAAGGACGATGCCTGGGTAAAGATGGCTGTGTCGTCCGCAAACGTTGCGAGTGTCGCTTTTGTTTCAGGCAGGTCTGATGTGTAAATGGAGAATAGGATTGGTCCTAAGACGCTACCCTGGGGAACACCAGCGTGTATGTTTTTGGTTTCTGATAGTACTGAGTTCACTCGTACTGCGAAGGTTCTGTTTTCAATGAATGAGAACAAAATGGCTTTTAGGTAGGGTGGTAAGTCAATGTTCAGGATTTTTGTTTTTAGGCCTTCAAGCCAAACTCTGTCGAAGGCCTGTGAAATGTCTAGAAATAGGGCCGTGGTGTAGAGTTTATTTTCGAAGCCGCGCTCGATGTGTTCACTTATTCGTTGTATTTGAAGGCATGCAGAGTGGCCTTTTCTAAATCCAAATTGGAAGGTGGGTATTGTGTTTTGGTTTTCAATGGTGACATTTAATCTAACTTGAATTATTTTTTCCAGCAATTTGGATAAGGTGGTGAGAAGACTTATTGGTCTGTAACTGGTGATTTTAGTTTTGTTTTTGCCCGGTTTTGGGAACATTAGAATTTGGGCGTGTTTCCATGCTAGAGGGAAGTAACCTAGCCTTAGACAGGCGTTAAAGATTGAGCTCAGACCGGCTAGAGCTTTCTTAGTAAGGTGCTGGAGAATAGTATTTGTGAGAAGATCATGTCCGGGGGACTTTTTTGTTGAAAGTGCGTCTATGTGAGTTTTGAGTTCCTTGGGGGAGGTTGGCTTAATACTGTCGGGGTGAGGTACATGTGTTTCTATGTGGGCTATTACGTGGTTGAGGTGTGTAGGAGTGCAGGTGATGATGGGCGTAAAAGTCTTTTCAAGGTGTGAGGCGAAGGCGGAAGCTTTTTCTTCGTCTGAAATGTAGTTATCAGTGCCTGTGTCGGTTGTTAGTGTCGGCATTTCTTCTTTTTGGTTTAAGATCTTTTTGGTTGTTTTCCATAGGCCCCTGTCCCCTGGGCTAAAGTTTGCTATATGCTGTTGGTAGGTGTTGACTCTGAATTGGTCAAGTTCTTTTTTAATCCTATGGGCAAGGTTATTTACACGATTCTTGATTGATGGAATTCTGGATCTTTGCCACTCGCGTCTGAGTTGGCTTTTCTCGTTGATGAGGTTGATTATGTATCGCGGAGGATGATTGTAGTCTGGTAAGGCAGTTGCGCGAGCTGGTGTACATGCTTGTCTTACACTGTCACTGATCGATGTGGTGATATTAACAATGGTTACGTCGATGTCTTGCTGGTTTCGGATGTTTGTGGGGCATGTAATTTTGTCGTCTAGTATTTTTTCAAATTGTTCCCAGTTCATTTTTCCATTAATAAGCTTCGGTATTGGTTGTTTCGGTGTTAGGTTATTTGTAAAGGACACTAAAACGGGTATATGGTCCGAGTTTAGTTCGGCTATGACTCGTTGATATAATGGCTTGTTGAAGTTCTTCTGCAGTACGACATCGAGTATATCGGGCTTGTGGTCTCTTCGATAGGGGTAGTAGGTATATTCCTCCGGTACTAGTATTTGGAATGAATTGGCTGTTGCTAGGTTTTCAAGTTTAGTTCCTTCAGGATTGGACGCTCTGCAGCCCCATACGGTATGTTTAGCGTTTAAGTCTCCGAAGACCAATAGTGGCTGATTGGTATTAAATATTGTTTGTATGTCTTCGGGTACTAGTTTTTTATTTGGCTGTCTATAAGCGCTTGCTATTGTTACTGAACTGTTATCGTCAAGAGTTACTTTGATGGAGGTCATTTCGATGTTTAAGTTAGGGATATCGGGGAGTCGTATGTGTTTAAACTTTCTTTTAATTAGGATTGCTACCCCTCCTGACGCAGTCGGGAGATTCGGTCCTTGCGATAGACGTGGTAGCCAGGAATATTAAAGTTAATTGTGTCATCAAGATGTGTCTCTGTAATACAAGCTATGTCTACTTTGTGTCTGGCTAGGAAGGCAATGAATAGGGAGCGTTGGTGTTGGAGCCCGTTGGCGTTCCAGTTAAGAATTGTTAAGCACTGAATCGGTTTTGGTTGATTAATGTCCATTGAAGAGCATGGGTAAGAGGGTGTTGGTAATGAACAATTTAATTTGTTCGAGATGAGGTGTGATTAGTTCAAGGAGGAGCTGTATAATGTTGTTGGAGAGTGCTGGCTATTGGCTGTGGTTGACTTGTTGGCATTAAGATTAAGTCCGCTTTTAATTTTGTCTGCGAAGGTCTCTTCGTTGTTAACGTACGAGTTCGGGTGTGGTTTGCTTTAGGGGCGATGATCTGAGGTTTGGTACGTTGTTGTAGCAGTTTAATGTGATGGGGACAGCCGCGGTAATTTGCACTGTGATCTCCTCCACAGTTTGCACATTTTGGCGGATCGTTTGGCTGTTTTTGGCATTCAGTATATAGATGATCACCTGCGCATTTGACGCAGGCGAATTTTTGAGTGCAGTAGTTCTTAGTGTGCCCGTATTGTTGGCATCTATAGCACTGGGGTATGATCTTGGATTTTCTTCTTACTTCGACAGTCACTATGGAGTGGAACATTGATTTTAATGTAAATATGCGCTTCGCTTCTTCGTTTTTGGTAAGCTCAACTGCGCAGACTGGCAACGGCTTTCTTTCTTTTGTGTAGAGTCGTGTTACTTTACGTACTGGAATCTTATTGGTTGTGAGTTCGTTTTTAATTTCCTGATCTGTTAGAGAAAGTGGTACATTTTTTATGACTACTGACAAGGGCTTATCGTTGGGATTTTGGTATGTGTAATATTGGATTTGGTTTTCGCTGTAGAATTTGGTTAATTTCCGAAAATCTTCGTCTTTTGTTAAGTTTATTCGTAGTGTGGATGTATTGTAAGTTGTTGTGAATGTGCCAGTTGCTTGTTGTTGGATATCTTCTACAAGTGCTTTGTGATTTAATGCATTTTTCAGGTAGATTGGAGGGATTTTAATTTCGTCGTTTCGGGTTCGTCATTTTGCGTTTCTTCTATAGAAGGTTGTTGATCAGTTAAGGAAGTTTCCAGATGTGGCGGTAGGTAATATTTGTTATTTTTAATGATGTTTTGAGCGGTCCATGCGTAACGTCTTTTGGACGTCGTTTACAGGTGGTGATAAATCGTCAGCTTTGCGCTTTTGTTGCGCTGTTGATCCATTTTAATAGCATGGGTTGCGATTGTGGAGATATATTAAAATAAGTTTAACTTACTGCGTTTGTAAGGAAGTGATATGGCTAAGGTCAGGCGTATCGCACTGTTATCGGGCGGCGTTCGAGACATCCGCACCGGTTCACTGCTCGTGCTCGACCCTCAATATTAGTAAATTAACGCGCAATATTGCCACTTTATCCTTTCAGCTTCACAAATAGGATTTGGTTAGCGAGTACTTAGCTCACCTAACCGATCTGAAAGACGGAATGCACGGTATTGCTAAACGTAATGAGCAGCACTGTTAGCCACAGTTCAACTAATGTTGTTTGATGTGAATTTCCTGGCAAATGCATTTGTGAGGAAATTAATGTGGGGTTTCCGCTTAAGGCTAGTGTGCCTGCTCGTTAGCGCAAGGTTCGTCAAGCATAGGGGTAATTGTTTAGGCACATGTAGCACTATTATATCCTAAATTATATCGTGTGTTCCAAGAAAAACTCATTTAGAGTAGGCCTTGGAAAGAAAGGTAGAAAATCTAGTCAAGTCTTAACTTAAGTCTGTAGGTGAATGTCAGATTGCATTTTGTTTATGAAAACATCGGTCACTGTGACAGGCAAAAGTTTACACTGCATTACGTTTAATTGTATCAAGCAAAAAGGAAAATTAGATAGCATGTACACAACAACAGTGTAATAATAATAACGATCTATAAAAATTGTTTTTGTTAAGTTTTTTGTATATTTTTAGGAAAACAGTTCAAGGTCAAGATGTAATTTAGTTCTCTCTGATTTGGTAGTTCATTTGCATTAATGTATATAGCTCAAGTTATGGCAAACTTCAATTTGATAATGGCACGCTGCGAATGAGTTTTTTTTTTGAACACGCGATATATTTAGTAAACAGAATGAAAAAATTTCTAGAATTTTCAAGCAACATTTCTGCACGTACACAAATTTATTTTCTATAGGCAACTTCATGTTAAGTGATCGCCGGAGGAAGTCACATTATCTTATACTTCATTGGAATACGACTGAATGTTACATTTTCAAATTATTTGTCAGTTCTCATGTTTTTACTGGCTATATAATTAATATTGTCTTCGTATATATTTTTTATTATTCTCATCATTTTCTTGTTTACTGATTTTTTTTTGTAAGCACTCCCATACTTTTGTTCGTGTAGCCATACCAAATGATCCTTGTAGGTGGACAAATGCGAAGTATGCTTTCATTTGTTTTTCTAGTATTTTTTGTATTACCTGTATTATTGTAAATACATGATTTTGTGTACTTTGTTCATTTCCAAATCAACTTTGCGCTTTGTCTAATTTGTCATTTGTTATTGGTTTCAGTCGTTTATGATTTTTTCGTAAATCTTTCGATCTATACTAAGTAGCGTTATGCCGCTATAGCTAGTGCAGGTTTTTGTGGCCTTTTTTGTAAATAGGTAATACCTACTAGTGCCGCCTTCCACTCGCTTGGAGTTTGTTCTTCTTCTCACGATCCGTTACATAATTTCAAAAATACTTGTATTCCTGCTTCTCCTATGTGTTTCATCATTTCTGTTTGTATTTTTTCGCATCCTGGCGCTTTACCGGTGTTTAAACTCTTTGCTAACTACTTTTATGCCTTCTTTTTATTTCATCATTTGTCTCTGCTTTCATTGTTTTTATCTGTTGGACATTTTCCTCTATGTCTTCTCGTTCTTCAGTCTCCCATTAATTCTTGGAAAAATTCTTTCCATTTACTCACTATTTTTTTTCTTTAGTTAGTAGTTTTCCATGTGAGTATATAATATTAGTTCTGCCTTTTCCATTTTCTTTTTAATGTTTTTAATATTTCTGTTGATATCAAAGTCCATTTTTTTCGATTTCTTTCCACTTATTTCCTTCACCGTCGCCGATAATTCTTTTCTCCGTTTCCTTTTGCTTTGACATAGTACTCATGGTTCTTTTTTTATTGTTATTTGTTCTTTAATCTGATTCGTCCACTGTTGTGTCTGTTTTGTGTTAGTGGATAATTTGTAGGTTTCACACGCTTATTTGCTTTCTAGTGTTTGAGTCGTGGAATATTTACTCTAAAGGTTCCAAACAGTTGTTTTTTAATTAATTCTATCTTGTTCTCTAGTTTTTTGTTGCTGTCTGTCCAGATTTTTTCGATCTGCTTTTAGTTTACATGCCCTTATATATTCGAATTCTATTTTCTTTCATTTTTTCTAAACTTTCGTTGTGCTGTTTTTCCTTTTTACCTCTAATTTTTGATACGGGTAAGTAATTTTCGCTATTGATTTCTAATTTTCTTCTCTTCGTCCTTGGATTTTTTCGTTTCTGCTATCGATAAAATATATAGTGCTAGGTCTTCCAACATCTTTTCCAACTCTTTTCCTTTATCTTGTAACCTTCTGATGTTCCATGCTCCTAGTCTCTATAAATCTTGGTTATTTTGCGTTTTTTGCTCGATTTGTCCCGTATTCCATTTCCTTGCCGTGTAGTTGTCAAGTGTTGCTCTTTATTTATCTTTATCTCTTATCTTAGTTTTTTATTTGTTATTTTCCGTTTATATGTTTATGTCCTCTGTTAACTATCTCCAGTCTTTCTTCTTTTTTGTTCCATTTCCATTCTTTGTTTCTATGTATTACTTGTATTTCCTATTAGAGCAGTGAAGTTATACTTCGTTTTCTAATGCAAATAAGTTGGAACTCTTTTTATACTCTCATTTCCTTCAAACTTTCACTTTATGTGCAATAGTAAAACAATCTGTTAAAGGCTAATCAGAACTTTTTTCGGCTGTCCAAAAATCAAAGAAAACTATTGTAAAAATACCTTCACGTTCGTAACAATACTGAAGCAATAAAAGGAAACACTTGGCATTGCCAATTACATCAATTTTCAAATAAAAAAACATTATTGCGATGGAATTCGAACTTTAGTGCCTGCGAAGGCGATTTCAACACTTGCCAGTAGCCGGTAAGCTAAACGCCCATTCGCTGCGTTCGGCCACGGAAGACCTCTCGCATTTATGAGATGCGGCTGCCTTAAATAGGACGCTGTTATCGTTCATTCTTTTTGTCTCTTTTACAACATTTACCATGTATCTGTTGGTTCCATTTTTATTAAGGGTAAACCCTCAGCCATGTGCAAATTATTACTTTTAACTAGTTCTCAGTTAAATCAAAAATAAACAAAATTTTATTTTTTAAGGTGCTCAACCTCAACCTGTATATATTTGCTTGGTTGCATGTCAGATAGAGATATAATCTGCACGCAAAATATCGTCTTTCACCAACACATAGTTCTTGAGTTATATCGACAACAGGCAGCCAAACAAACAGACAGACAGACGGAATTGAGAAAACCTGTTTTTCGGCATCTAGGGACCCTGAAAAAATGTAGAAAGGCATTTTTTGTGATTACAATACTTCCTTCCTCTTTTAGACGAGGAAAGTAAAAATAAATACTAGTATACTAAAGTTGTGACTTGATTATTTTCCGCTATTGATACTCAAGACGCTCTAATCGTATAATTATTGCAACAAAGCTGTTGTTATTAAATAATATTAATAAAATTATGGCTTTCAAACAATTAAAAAGTCAAAGAGGCCTCATATTCCGAATAAACAATAATATAAACGCTTATTATCACCCCAGTTTTACAACGCTTACCAAAACATGAAAGCTGGGCGAAAAGCTAACGCTTTATAATGAAAAATTGGAAAAGTAAATGAAACACCACACCTCAAATTTAATAAAAGGAACCCCAGGGGCAAATTTCAGCAAATAAAATCAGTAGAATTACAGGTCATAGCACAGCTAGCCACCTCAAATGCTGAAGTGGAATTGTAAATAAGATCCCACACATATTTTTGTTGTGGATGATGTGTACGCCGAAGGGTTCTGAATTTAGAGACCCCTCGGGAGCTATAGAGGGATTGTGATATGCAGCTTGATGGGGTGAGCTGGAAGTACATTTACTAAAAGACTCTAAAAATCTCACTTTGCGTCTGAAACCATTTCATCATATTACTTACTCTACTTCTGTATTGACGATTTTTTACATGAATTTATAACCTATAAATTTTGATTTATATAAATTGAAAAGCTGTACACTGTTAAATTTAAAAACGAAATGTAAGAATATAAAACAACGCAAAAATATAAGCAGTTCTTCGAAATTAACAAAGAATGCTGATATTTTATTTCTTAGTTGCCATCATCAGCAAATCGGAGAATACCAAATGTGACCACCAACTTTGACAGATAGAAGTTGGTGCGATTCTAAGAAAAATGTATTAAACATTGGAAGAACTGTGTGGATTCCTAGAAAAAAGTTTGTTAAACTAATTAGTCGCAACTATTGCTGCTTCAATGCCAAAATCCTAAAGCATTTTAAAAACCAATTAAAACTGAAAACAGTTTGAAATCATACATTTACTGTATCAATCACTACTTTATTGTTACACCTGACAATTTATTTAACACTTCACTTTTTGACAACTATTTTTCCAGTAACTTATTAAAAACGATCCTTACATCATATAATTATGCGTTGACCTAGTTATTCCCTCTTCTGAATTTTGAACTTGTTGCTCGTCGCTCATCCCTAGTGTTGTTATATCTTAATATACTATTTATTTAGTGTAAAGATTGAGATTTTTTCGATTAACTATTATTGTCTACTCTGCTTCGACGCGTTAATGAATGTATCTAACTATTTGTTAAATGTAGTTTATTCTGGAAAAAAAACTGATAAGGACTTAAGGGAACCCTTATTAAAATATATGATGGATGCAACAAGTATGTAAAATAGCTACTTGTTGCCCAGATAACAAAGTTAATCTTGCATTTTTTATTTTAATTATGGCAAACAGTATATTAAACAACCTGTACATTTAACCTATTTCAATCACGTTGATACTACAATAACTTAGAAGTATTGCATTATTCTGATTTATACATAATTTCACCTAATTTTGAATCAAACTGTTAATGAACGTAAGCTTTGCTACGTGTGGAATTCCTATACAAAAAACTGCATACAAATATACACTAAATAGCTAGAAAAGCAGAGAACAGTAGTTCAGATATTGTCTTGCCAGCTAGACCTTGAGCAGAATGGAGGTGGGTTATCCGAACGCGCTACTGGTTCAAGACGGTCCAAACCAGAAAACTGCTGTTACAGTAAACACCTAGACCATATGACATTTACCATAATAAACAAATAAAAGGAAAGATTGCTCTAACCCAATGTTTAATTCAACATATATATTCAGATGAAAATAGCAGAAATACGGCACGAACGAAAATGTTCAAAAGAGTAGTCTCAAAGGAAAAAGGTAATGCTCATTTCCACATGAATATCTAGTGGTGTAGATCTACAATTTTGCTGACGCCTGACGCTCTAGTGAGAGCTAAATTTAAAGTCAAGATAAAAGCAAAGAAAAGCACGAAACAGGGAATAATCAGATATAACACAGAGCGCCTGAAAGATGCGAAAACGCGGAAGAATTTCGAATACCAATTACAGGAGAGATGCGAAGAAAATAATATTATGGAAGCCCTAGGTGCAGAAAGCCTGTGACAAAGATACAAAGACATAGTGATAAAAACGGCAGAAGAAACAATAGGAAGGCGAAAGAGGGGCGGGAAACTTTGGTTGACAAAGGAAACGTGGGATCTGATTGACGAAAGAGCAAAAATTAAGCAACAAATCTTAAGGGAATCGACATCAGCACAGGGAATGAAAACAAAACTAGAAGAATTGTACTGGGCAAAAGATAAGCACATAAAAAGGAGTGCGAGGAAAGACAGGAGAGTACAACAGGAAGAACTGTTGAAGGAAGCCGAAACAGCGGCAAGAATAAACGATATGAAGACGTTATATAACACAACACGGAAACTATCAGGGAAGAAAGGAATTGAAACTATGCAAGTAAAAGACAAAGAAGGAAACAGGCTAAGATCAGAGAAAGAAATAATCAACAGATGGATTGAATATTTCAAAAAAACCTATAAGAAAACCGAAAGTACGAATGAAGAAGTAACTGGAATGGATGAACTAGAAGAATTTGAAGAACTAAACTTGCACATGGGAGAAATCACAAAAGAAGAAATAGAACAGTCCATGAAAAAGCTAAAGAACGGTAAGGCAGCGGGAACAGACAATATACCAGGTAAACTAATTAAAGCTGGTGCGGAAACGAGCGTAAAAGCACTGCACTGCCTACTGAATAAAGTATGGACAGATGAGAATATATCAAAGAAATGGGCAGAAGGGGTAATAATCAAAATACCAAGGAAGGGCAATAGAATGATATGCGACAACTGGAGAGCGATTGTGATTTTAAACACCGCAAGCAAAATTTTGACAAGAATCATACTAGACAGAATAAAGGATGGCGTTGAAGGGATACTCCGAACGAATCAGGCGGTATTCAGACCGAGAAGATCCTGCATCGACCAAATAGGCACCTTGAGGATAATACTGGAAGAGGGAAACGAGTGGCATAAAGAAATGCATCTGAGTTTCGTAGATTTTAAGAAAGTATTTGACAAAGTTAACCGGTCTAAAATGTGGGAAATACTTCAAAAATACGGAATACCAGCCAAATACATCAGAATAATAAAATTACTATATAATAATTATAGTGCGTGTGTGTTACATAATGGTACGAGATCTGAAAAGTTCGATATTGAAAGTGGTGTCAGGCAAGGATGCATCTTATCTCCGATTCTCTTCCTGATAATAATAGATTGGGTAATGAGGAAAACCACTGATAACAAGAAAGGATTGGCATGGCGGTTCTACAGTGTTCTAGAAGACTTAGAGTACGCAGACGAGGTATGTCTAATTACGGAAACAAGAAAACACCTACAAGAAAAACTGAATTTGATGAGCGCAGTCGCAAACACAGTCGGATTAGAAATAAACCGCAAAAAAACAAAAACTATAAGAATAAATGCCGGGGATAAAGGAGAAATAACGGTGGATTGAAGCGAGTTACAGAACACAGGAAAGTTTACGTATCTGGGCAGTGTTATGGATGAACAAGGGGGCGTGCATAACGACACAAAGATGAGAATTAGCAAAGCTCAAAATGCGTTTCTACTTATTACGTAATATATGGAATTCAAAAGATTTATCGAAGCAAAATAAACTACGCATCTTCAGAACTAACGTTTTAAGTGTACTCATAAATGGTGCCAAAACATGGGCGTTAAACAAAAAGCAAACAAAAGAAATACAAACATTTATTAATAGATCCCTTAGACTAATCTTAAACATACGCTGGCCGAATCAAATAACGAACGTGGAATTGTGGGACAGTGCAGAACTAGAAACAGTTGAAGTTATAATAAAGAGACGGCTGTGGAAATGGATCGGACACACCTTACGGAAGCCGATTACAGACATAACTAGACAAGCATTAGAATATAATATTAAAGGAAAAAGAAAGCCGGGCAGACAAGCCTTAACATGGAAAAGAAACGTAATTAACGAGTGCAAAGTACGCAATATAACTTGGAGTACAGTTAAGATAAGGGCCCAGGATAAAAATCGCTGGAAAGAATTTGTTAAATTAATTTTCAGTCAAGAAGAAGTTTACTAACTCAACTCAGAAGGAACAGTTAAGTTAAAATCGTTTAACATAATAAAATTAAGTGAAGTGAAAGTGAAAGGGAAGATAAGTCTAAGGCCGACAACCTTATTACTTATTGAACATTTTCAATGAAACATCCCCGTGGATGCCCTGTGGTCCTCAAGGATCGACAGGATCGAAGAAGAACGCCTGACGGATAATTAAAGGCCTTCAATCACCAGAGCGGGAAAGAAAAGAAGTCACATAAATATTTATTAGGTTATTATGAATAGCGCTTGCAGTTCATTTTCAATGTAACTGAATATAAAATCGCTAAAAATCCGACATAGTTCAAATTCGACGCACAAAAAGTCGTCCTAAAATATGAAAACTAGAATCGAAAATGTTATTTACTTTTTTCACATTATAAAAGTTAAGTGTTAAGCGATTTTATTTTATAGCGGTAACTGAGTTCTGAATTCGCAGTACAAAAAACTGAAATTTGGATGAGTACACCATTAAGCTAATCGGAATACAATAGAAAGCAACGATTTCAGGTTACATAATAAATCGTTAGCGAAACTCGATTTATAACCTCCCAAAAATTAAAAATAAACAAATGCTGAAATAGCAAGATAGGTAGGCACACAAATTACCTATATCAAGTAATGCAGTTCACACGACGCAAATGCGACAGTTTGTGGCGGAATAAATTGATTTAACCATAACGTTTCCAAACGACAATTGGTCTCTACTGGAAGTAACGGAGCATTGAAAAACAGCAGCCAAAACAACAAGAAGCGTACGGAACAGCGGCAGCCCCAATGAATGTCCCTAACAGCTGGCTTGGAAGTTTTCGAAAAGGGTAGATGCAACCATCCGCCAAGACGATAGCTCCTAATACCTGTCCACGTTGATGGAAAGCTCCAGACGATTGTACGCAGTACTGCTGGTCTTGTACGGACAATGATGAAGAGTTGCTGAATACACGTTACGTGTACGATGAACTCGTCCAGCAATCAGATTAAACTGTAGATGGTGGCCTCACACTTCACGTTTATATTCAAAATTATTATTATCGCTGTCTCTGGTCAGAACTTGGATGGGAGTTCCACGGCTGCATCTCTCGGCGCCTCGTGGTACGGCTATCACGGAAAAAAGTTGGTCCCGGCGGTCATACATCATCATGACAGTCGTTAGTGGGGTTGGAAGTCCTCATAACTGCACAGCGACGCCTTTAATTGGCCTAACGGCTGTTGGCTGAGTGCAAATTAAATAAATAAATAAATAAATAAATAAATAAATAAATGATGAAACCCTAGTTTTCCTTTCAGTGAATTTCGGTAGCCGTACGGCTTAAGCAGGATTTTTAATTTACCCTAGCTTCCAAGTTTGAAGAGTTCTTCTCACTCGACAAATATAGTGAAATGAATGCTTTCACTTGGAAAATTCCAAAAATAACATACCCAAAATGTTCACATGCAATGAATAGCACCATTACACGTTTCAAAGGGATCGTTAATCCATATATAATATATGATGCCCAAGGCACAAACTTGCTATTTGCTTTTCCTTTGATGGCCGTCAGAAGAACCTAGTTTCCCAAAAATATGTTTTCCACATGTCAAAACCTACTCCCAAACTTCTGAAGGTTTCAAAAACTGGAGTATGCCACCTTACAAACACAACCGCATACAGAGTAAACTATAATGTTAGGCGAAAACTCTCACAATATGCCTTGCTGAATATTTTAAGTGTAACAGATTTCGGAAAAAAATTACTATACATCACTAGCAGAAATCTCACAAAATGGATATAGAGTCGCGATCACAAGGATTCTAAATTGACATAGGAAATTACTCCCTCTATATCGATACTAACAAAGTTTCAAAAATTACTAAAGCTTTTCTAGATCAGTCATTCTTAAAATTTACAAAAATCGTCAGAAGACATAGACAACCAAATCTACAACAACGAAGAAGCGGCGACCTAACCTGCATCATAATAATTGAAAACCCAAGACAATTCTTGAATATTAACTTAATGTTATTCATACAAGTGTAAGATTTACACGTAATCATTTCTATTTCTTTTATATAGTAGGTATTTGATTGACTCCTACCGACATTAATTACTTCATATTGTTTTCAGTTTTTCTGCAGCTTTGTAACCACTAAAAAATGGCGCTCTTCTAACTAAAATTGGCAAGTGACAGAAGCATTGTCAAAAAAAAAGAGCACGAAGAAAAAAGTATGTAAGATTCTTTTGCAGTATCGTAATACGATCATCTAAGCTTTGTGGCAAGTAGCGGTGTATACAGTATACATACACTAAAAAGTGTAAAATGGTATTTTTCAAGACGTTCGCCAGTAATAACTCTTCATCATCTTCAATGCATTAGATATACTAGTAGAACTGAAAAAGCTCAACTATTTAGTTGAATTTTTTTAAATCCAGAACCAGCGGTCTATTATGTAAGGTTTTAAGGAATGTCAATCTCAATCTTTTTTTTGTTGATGAATACAGATTAAGAATATTTTATTCAACTCACAGCTGTGGTCCTAATGTTATTCTAAGAAGATGCTGGTTTTTAAGAAAATTAATAAAGAATCTTACAACTCTTACTGCTTTTAAATACTATGTATTCAAATAAATTTCAGGTCGCTGTAATTCATGTAGGAGTTTGGTCTGAGAATCAGCGAGACAGTGATTATCATACCAAGGTGATGTGATTAGCATCACGCCTTCGACTATTGGCTTACTCCCTTATTATCACAACCGTGGTTTTGATACCCAACTTTACAGCGACTGAGTAGGCCGCTGGCCATTGCCTGTATGAGGATTGAATCCTTAACCTTTAGCACCGCAAGAGAGTTCTCTAACCGCTCGACTACGTTGACGTATAGATGCAAATATAAACATATTCAATAAATTTAGTATCTTTAGGGCTCGTCTCTACAGGGTGTTGCTTAATTAATGATAGTTTGCTTTATAAACTTTGGTCCAAAAATTTTCCGTTACAAAAATACACCGTGTTGATGTTTTAGAAAAAAAAGGTAATGAATTAGTATTTTACAAACCGCTTGAGATAGTTTGAAGAAATTTAGTACGTAGCCACAATTAATAAAGGTGCATATTTTTCAATACAAAAATTATTTTCAGCTTTAATAGTGGCGTGCGTACAGGCAGTGACTTCGATATTTTTCAATAAAAAAATGGTACGCTAATGGTTTTTTCTAAAATATTTTTGAATTCATCGTTTAATTTCAAAAACGAACGCTCTTGAGTTGTTGTCCTGCAATGCGCCGTTTTTGAGTAAAAAAATAAAAACCGTTGTATTTTCCGAGAAAATTAATCTAATTATTGAAGAATACAATTTTGCAATGAATGAATATTGCCATGGAATATGTCACTTGCTTTTTACGTCTGACATTTTCTAAAAAGTCTCTGTCGTTCAAGTCGGTGCGATGTGAATTATTTATTTTATTTGATTTTTACAATCTTGTTAAAAATGGTGAATTATTTAAATACAGAAATGGCGAAAATTCAGTACGTGTATGGCCTTGCCGACGGTAATGGAAAGCAAGCCAGACGTATTGATCACCAGAGATATCCCAATCGTGCTTCGCCAGATAGTCGAACATTTTCTAATATTCATCGTCGTCTTGTTGAAACTGGTAGTGTTCCAAGAGGTACGTCTGAAGGTAGACCTCTAAATGTGAGAACACCTGAAATTGAGGAAACGGTGCTGCATGAAGTCGAAGAACATCCTGAAACGAGTACGAGGAAGATCGTTAGAAACTTGAATATCTGCCATCAAATTGTTTGGAGAATTGTAGTGGGTTTTTTGTTATATCCATACCATATTTTAAGAGTACAGGCATTACTTTCCAGAGATTTTCCAAGACGTGTGACCTTCTGCCAGTGGTATCTTCATAATATTGCACAAAATCCGCAATTTGAAACACACATTCAGTTGTTCACGGACGAAGCTAATCTTTCAAGAAATGTCATTCAGAATTTCTACAACAATCATTTGTGGTCGGAAGAAACTTCCTATGCCGTAACCGAAACCCATTTCCAACACCAATTTTCGATTAAAGTATGGGAAGGAATTATTGGTAACTACTTTATTGGCCCATTGGTCTTTCCGAGACGACTTGACGGACAATCTTATCTCAATTTTCTTCAAGAACAACTGCCTTTGCTGCTTGAGGATGTTCCGATAGTAATAAGAAACCGTATGTGGTACATGCACGATGGTGCACCAGTACATTTTAGTGTTCGCAATTATTTACAAACTGTTTATCCAAATCGTTGGATTGGCCGAGGTGGGCCACAAGAATGGCCACCAAGGTCCCCCCGACCTTAACAGCTTAGATTTCTTTTTCTGGGGCCATCTTAAGACGCTAGTGTACACAAGTCCCATTAACACTGTACAGGAATTAAGAGAAAGAATAGTTTCAGCATGTGATAGAATAAAAAATATTCCAGGGATATTTCAACGAGTGCGCAATTCCACGAGGAGGGCGGAAGCATGCATATTAAGTGAAGGGGGCCATTTTCAACAATTTTTGTATTAATCGCTCCATGTTAGTTCTAATGTTGTATGTTGTCAGTTGTTGTTCATGACACGCAGATACCACTCGTAATGTGTTTAATTTTTTCTATTAAATTAATAATAATTTCGCAAATTTATTTTTACTCAAAAAACGGCGTATCGCAGGAATACAACTCAAGAGAGCTCTTATGTTTCAAATTAAACGGTGAATTCAAAAATATTTTTATTTTAGGAAATATTATTAGCGTACCATTTTTTTCTTCAAAAATGTCGAAGTCACTGCCCCCGCACACGCCACTGTTAAAGCTAAAAATTATTTTTGTATTGAAAAATATGCACCTTCGCTACGTACTAAATATCACTAAAATATCTCAAGCGGTTTCAAAACTATTAATTAATTTCCATTTTTTTCCTAAAACTTTAACACCCCGTATTTTCGTAATGGAACATTTTTGGACCATAGTTTATAAAGCAAACTATCACTATTGTTTTATGTAGATTCACTCCCTTGAATATTCGCATATCATTAAGGAACACTCTGTATACTGTTTCCGGAAACACTGCAGCCTAAAAGACTATGTTTTTTTCATTTTACTAAGTTATCTGGAGTGCCAATTAAGTTTTTTAATTAAGTTTAAATACTCATCTCATTACATATTTCTTTTAAAACATGAAACTGTTTTACTTAGGTTAGAACATACATTATTAGTCCTTGTAGATGTCACTTCTGAGCTTATGTTAGGTAATTAGTAATTAAGCATTACATGGTTTAATGTATTCATCAGAAATCATGTCTTTCAGAAGTATTTTAATCCACTTTTCGATAGACAATATTGGTCTAACCTTTTATGACAATCTCTGCTACCTGGAAATTATCTGCTACAGTTAAAGCATGAAATCATACAGCGTCACTGCAACGTCTTCCACTATTTGCATCATGCTGGTACTCCCATTATCAGCTACGTGCCAAATAACAACACGTTATTTATTTAAATTCACTTTACTAGGCAATTATTTAATTATTTATGATTTAATACAATGAAATTTATTGAAACATACCAAAAAGATGTGTATTTTAATTTCTTATAGGAAAAACATGTATTATTCTTTAAATAATCTCTTCAGTAAGCAAGCAGGATAGTTACTACCATATTCTTAATTGCTCTCTATTAAATACTGAATTAGTCATTTAAATATTAAAACATAAATTTTCTTCAGAATGGACATCTCAACTTCCATTCTCAGTTCAAAACAAGTCCATCTAAAAGTCCCACACCCAAACGTAGCACCTCCTAACACAGTTTACAAATCTACACATTCCTGTCCACTTCAGCATATTACAACTCCACATGAGAGAGCTGCACCCTTTTTCGCATGTCAGTTACTATCTTATCCATTCAAATTCAACTTTCGTTTCTTAAATTCATTGTACCTAATTCATGTTATTTTCTTGCAGATCATTCAGCTGTTGGTACATGCCTTTTTTACTTTGTTGAACTACCATATAATGAAAATGAAAAGAAAATAAAGTGGCTCATCGTCACTCTCCAATGAAAATAAATTGTGTAATTTTAATCCCATTCTGAATAAAGATTTTTAGTATTAGCTTTATTTCTTAAACATAAACTAAATAGTATCACGTTATAAAAAATGCATTTCATTGAGTTAGGAAATCTCGAGAATGGTGGCTGTCCGTATCTTTTAATATAATTCATAATTAGTTTACGAAGCACAGAAACATCGCAATATTTTCTCATACTAGAAGTGTTGTGTAAGACACTTTAATATGTTAGCAAAAGGGAGATTAGGTGGAAAAGTTTCAAAATCCTGTCTTATGATCCAGCAAGCAGTTATTACTTATTCTAAGATATTTAACTGACCCCAACATGCTCTGAACTGTTGGGTTAATCCTTACGCTGAAAATATTTCACTATTCACTGCCATTCCTTCATGAGTTACATATGGTGACATTTCGCGCTAATCGAATGCTTTTAGTTCAGACTGAAATAAAGTAGCAAAAACTGTAAGCCAACGGAGTTGGAAACTTACTTGGAAAACTAAGGTCTCGTCGAAGTAGGGATTGCAGGTTTTCTTCTTCTGCTTGGACTGCAAATACCGCCTTTCGTCGGGCATTAGGTGTAATCTGGAAAACAAAAACATTTTTACAAATGCTTAACCGAACAATAAACCCACGTGTCGACGCATGCTTTTATTTACAGCAAAAGTGAGGCAGCTAAGCTGCTTAAACGCTATCTTTAGGCTCACATTTCTATTCAGCCGCCAGCGTCATGAATTAACGCGCTGAATACTAAGCAGAACATGTACAGAAGCATTCTGTGTGGAGCTTTGTTACGACTATTTGGCATCGATGCCGCGTAGCTGTTTAAATTTGCTTTTGTTAACATACCGCATTCAAACTTATTTATCATTTACGGAATTGTTAAAATCAGTGGAAACGTTTTGAACTACATGAAAACCAAGAATCGCGTATTGAGACATTTCGGGTTAAATCTAGCTAAATCTAATCCGGCTCGAATGACCAAAATTAACTGTCTTAACTGGGCTGATATCGTCTCCATCATAAAAACTCTAATCTGAAGCAGTTATAACGTTGTAAACTCGGAAAGCTGCCTGTTTTGGTTAAGCCGGAAGATGCGACTGGGGTTAAGCAATCGCACCTAAGGTTTCTTTGCAAAAAGTTAATAGGTTCCTAGTGCTAAATCACTCACCAGTGGCAACTGGAAATTGCGATGGTGAAAGGACAATGAAGGAAAACGAAAGAAGGTAAATCGGTAAAACAATTAATATCTCAACTTGCTTTACCATAAAGGCAGATCTGTCGATTGTTCGAGTTTTCAAAGTATTCGCAAATAGTATCTGTAATTTCTGCAGCTTAAATAATTACATGAATTTTCTTGCAACATCAATTACAGCTGTATTTACGTTTTCATTAATCCTAGCGACGTTTTCAATAATTTACTTTAGTGTTACATTCTTGATTTCATTTTGGAACCAGAATCTTGTTTATTGGCCCTCGATAACGGGCGTAAAATGGCTTTTATGTCCCCAGGGCATATAACTTTGCTAAGCAGTATAACAAGCAACAATAAAGCAGTATAGCAACAGCAGCACTCTGCATAGAAACCTTAGTACACCAAAGATTCACAGCGCCAGCACAACGATGACGCAGTAGTCTGTAGCCAAAATACCGAATCCTTGAATTCTGTGAATTTTGGGAACGAAAATAGAAGAACACGTTTTATGTACCAGGTGCCTAATCACGATTATAGCTCCCAAGAAATTTAAAGCTCTCCGCTTCGCGTCACGCTTTAAACATTTCCTCGTGCTATAATCTATTGATTGTGCCCTTAATATATAAATAACTATCATGTTATCTAAAAACCGTTGAAAATTAGCTAGGAATCAATTTTTACATTTTCTTAGGATTGTATTAACGACAGACGCAACAAAAACGAACATGAAAATGAACACGAATAAAAACAATATAGAAGGCAATAAGAGAAAAGAATTTAAAAACGATATGGTAGGCATAGGAATTTGGAATATAGGCACATTAACAGGGAAAGAAATATAATTATTAGGAGAAATTGAGAGAAATAAAATACATATCTTAGGAATAAGCGAAACTAAGGAAATGGGCAAAGGAAGTACATACTTAACAAATAAATACATCTTATATTATTCCGGGGTAGATCCAAAACAAAGAGCGAAGGAGGGAGTAGGAATAATAACCACGGAGGAAATAAACAAAAGAATAACAGACGTTAAGACCATAAACTAACGAATGATAGCAGTAACCATAAAGCTAGAAGAAAAAATTAGACTAATATTATCCAAATCTATGCAACGATGGAAGGAACAGCAGAGAAAGAAATGAATGATTTTTATGTGGACTTACAACAAATACAAGATGAAATGAAAGAAGAAAATCAGAAAACGATAATAATGGGAGACTGGAACAGTAGAGTAGGAAAAGACCAAAACAGAGGAATGGGATGTATGGCAAGGTATGTATAAAAAACCCAAAATAGAAACAGAATACAAATGATAAACTTTTGCAAAAGAAACGACCTACTAATAGGAAATACGCTATGGAATCAACCATTAGAAGACAAATATACGTTTGTTGCAGAAGAACGCACCGCCAAAAGCATAATAGACTGCATAACTTACATACAAGATTTAGCAGAGAAAATACAAAATACTGACACAAAGAGAGAAGCAGAAATTGGAACGCAACACAGACTAGAAGTAACAAAGTAACACACCAAAATAAACATCAACCAAGAAACATGAAAGTATAGTAGTTTGTCAAGAGGTAATCTTAAAAGTGTAGAAAGTAAAGAAAAATACCAGAAGGATACAGACAAAGAATTTCAAAGCAAGATGAATCTTCAAACAACGTGGACGATAGAGTAAAGATGGAGAGTTTTTAAGAAAACACTGAAGAAGGTAGCAGAAAATATATGTGGGATAAGTAAACGTAACAATGACATGAAAATGGAAAAGGAAAACAGCATGGAAACGATGTATCCAAACAAAATAAATGAGGGATAAAGATGAATATAAAAGAAAGAGAAACATAGTGAAATAAGCAATTAAGATAACAAAAAAAGTATCCGGGAAAAAGATGGGAGAAGAGACAACAGAATTACACAAAATAGATACCAGGAATTTTTGGACGATAATAAAAAGATTAAGAGGGGATAAAAGGAACACTATAAAAGCAATAAAAAATAATCAGGGACAAATACAGATAAACACAAAGGAAATTCTAGAAAGGTGGAAAGAATTTTACAAACATTTGTATTATACGACAGCAGAATCTGAAGACAGTATAACTCGAGAACAATTAAACCAGGAACAAACTATTACGAGGAAAGAAGTTGAGGATGCAATCCAAAAAATAAAAATAGGTAAAGCCTGCGAGGAAGATGGCAAAGCTCCAGAAATGTTAAAAACGATGGGCCAAAAAGGAATAGACTGGTTTTGGATAATATTCAGACAAGTATGGGAAGAGAAGAAAATTCTGAGAGACTGGGAAAATAACCTATTAATCCCAATCTACAAGAAAGTAATACAGACACAGTGCGCAAACTACAGGCCAATTTTCCTAGCCCAGACTAGCTACAACACATACACGAAAATACTAGAAAAGAGGCTAAGAAATCAAATCGAACCAAAATTAGAGGAAGATCAACCAGCTTTCAGACCAAATAGACAAACAAATAAAAATATATATATATATATATATATATAATCAAAAACATAATAGAAAGTAAAATTGAAGAAGGGGAATAACTATATCTAACATTTATTGATCTTAAGTAGACATTAATCTGATAAACGCAATAAAAAGATCGGACAAGTTTGAAATGGAAAAAGGAATTAAGCAAGGCGACAGCCTAAGCCCTTTACTGTTTACAACTATAATGGACAAGATGACCAAACAAATAAAAGAAAAACACAAACAGTTGGATACCGTAATTGGCTACAAGAACTTAGAAGCAACTAAACTAAGCAGCCTCCTATACGCAGCTGACGTTATATTACTATCAAACACCAAGAACAAAATGCAAAGGCTAGTAAATATATGGACGGAAAAAATAGAGAACATGAAAATGAACATGAACATTAGTAAAACAAAAACTATGATCGTGAACGAAAAACATAAAGAAGAGCGAAACAATAAAGACAAGATGTAAAAACAAGAAACTGGAAAGACTATGGAGCTATGAATATCTAGGAAGTATGCTAACAGAAGACGACAGAATGGATGCAGAACTAGCAAATAGAGCAAATAAATAAAAAAATACTAGGCCATCGAGACATTGATATAGAGGTGAAAAAGAAAATACATAATATGATAACAGTACCAACTATAACATACGCCTGTGAAAGCTGGACAATAAGGAAAAAATACGAATCTAAAATTAATGCAATGGAAATGAAACACCTCAGGAAAATGGCAGGAAAAAGTAAATGGGACAGAATAAAAAATGAAGACATAAGAGAAATAACCAAACAGGAACCGATAATGGAAAAAATTAAAAAGAAACAACTAAACTGGAATGTAACCTAACAGAATCGCAAGAAGAATAAAGGAAGCCAGAAAACCAACCAAAAACCAAAGAGGCAGACCCAGAAGAAGATGGATGGAACAAATCAAAGCAATATAAAATGAAAATAATAGCGAGGGGCAGGAAAAGCTGGATACAGGACTACAGATCATCATCCGACGCCCGAAAGGGCATTAAGGATTAGAGAAGAAGAAGGATTGTATCAACAACTTTACAAAAAGTTATAAAGCACTATGTTTCTTATTCCAATGAAATAACAGTGAAGCTAAATATAGGATGTGTACATCCTCCCAATATGTTTTTATTAAAATATATTTGGTAGCAATCATATAAAATAAACCATAAAGCATTGTCGAACGTTCTATGCAAGCACATCAAGAAAATGTCTATGATAAATTGTTGAGAGCTGGGGTTTCATTTCTATTGTAGTTATAGGCTAGATAACTTTGTTTTTGCGTATCTTCAAGTTTATTTTAGTCACAGAATACAGCTTTTGTGTGGTAATTCCACACAAATATGATTAATAGACATCGGTCATCTACTCAAAATAAACAAATTATGAAATATATAAATAGCAGCGGCCACAAAAAGTTTGTCTGTAAAAATACCTATAAATGCGGATGAATACCAGAGCCCACTAAAATACAAAATTTAAAGCGTGTAGGAAAACTATCGAATAATGAGGAACTAAAACAGTTTGATCTAACCTGAATTCTTCAACAAATTGTTTTGAAAATTCGAGATCAATGTAACTCTGAAACAATGTTGGTCATTCTAGTATCTAAAAAAATCGTTGCTATCCTCTTTAAGAGTTTGTCATAGGGGACCTAATTTTTGGGGTAGCCTATAACCCCCAGTTCCAAGTCAGATCAGAAAATACCCAGTAGATATGTCGGTTATGAGGGAAAAATACCTACCGTGAACCAACAGGCATGTAGCGTTGGTTAAGGGCGGTTGAATTGGAACTTGGCAGAATGTGTCAAATGCAAGCACCAAGTCGTTTAGCCAGCGTTGTGTCTTGCTAAGACAATTTGTCTAACTCTTACAACAAACCGAACTAAATCAGGCCCAAAGCACCACTTAATAGTTTTTTGCCTAGTTTGCCGCAGATTTGGCAATATTTGAGTTTAAGACCTTCAAGTACGCAATTTGGACATGAATAATTTTTCACTAGCCATTTTGTTTTTTCTTTTGATTCTTGCCTCTGGAGCTATGCGACGTGTGTGCACGGGACTTTCTTTGAATGTCATGCTATGCTTTCCCCACGAAATTGCCGCCACAGGGGCAGCCACCTAGCTATTTTGGAGTATGGTAGTTTTTCCTTCAAAGATAGAGATCCACTGGCCACCCACTATCTGAGGTAAGACCCGTTCGCAACAATTTTCCAGAGGGGTTAATTCTCATTTAGGCCTTTTCTTTTGCTTTTTCTTTCAGCTTTTTCTTCGACACGCAACAGAGCCAACCAAGGGTAGAACTTTCTAATAGGGAGTGCTTCATTTTCAAAAAGAGATGTAGGCTCTATTATAAAGAGAATTCGACCTTAAATTATTTCTTGATTGAACTTTATTATTCTTGTTTTTGTGTGTTATTTAAACCTTTTGATATCGTATTACGTTTCAAAACGGTCAACGTGATTATATGCAGTCACATACGCCACACGACAATTAAAATGAAAACTGCATTAGAAACGACCAGGAATATTATTATCTTCGTGCCAGAGATCATTGCGTTCGAGAAGGCATTTTCGACGACCACATTTCGTGTCAATTTAACTGATACTTTTGACTGAGTCTTGACTGATGGTTTTGTTTTCATTTAGAGCCTTTACAACTTTGCTGGATCGGTATCGCACTTCAACGACTATGCTAAACGCTTTTCCCCACATATTATCATGTACTATTCGCGAATCGAGTTTATTATATAAATTAACGTGTCGGTAAGCTATTCTCTAGATTGTTTTACGTCCACGAACCCAGGTTATTTATGCTTGTTTGTTTCATTACTACTTGTATATGCTTTATTGTCATCGTTGCAAATAAACTTATTGTTGCTATTTGTCATCTCGTTATAGCCTGAGCTTCGTGGCATCTCATTTACTCCGTGTGGTTAGGTGGAGCTAACTATGGTAAGTTATTGAACCTGTCGCACTTACAATCTCTTAAATCATTATTGTTCATACTAATTCAGGCAATTTTGTAATCCTTATGCACAAACTCTAGCATTTCGTTTGAGGTAGTTATTTGAAATAGTAAGAGTTACGACGGTGCTGTCGGACAAGAAGTTATATTTGCTAGATTTTACCTAATACTTCTGCGACTAATTAACTGAAATAGGAGAAATCGAAGAATTACCACAAAACTGAGCATTTTAAAATATCACACAAGCTCATTTTTAACCAATAACAAATTGAATGAGTTGGAAAAAGCACCAAAGCTTATGAAATGGGTAATACTGGAACTGAGTTACACCCAGAGAAGAAGAATTCATAACACTGAAATCAGGACACATTTTATTCATCAAAGGTAAATAGAATGTAAATGAAAGCGGCGTGGGATATAATCCACAAAAAATTGGTAAACAATGTTTCCAACTTTAACGCAATCTCAGATGGAGTACTCCACACAATTCTGAAAATATCTAGCAAAATTCAATTATACTTGGTGGCGCACTACCAATTGGTACATTTCAACAGGATTCCACAGCAAAACAAAGGAGAGTATGCAAGCTATCATTAGTGTGCCTGTATGATTATTTATTGCAGTTTGTGACATATTCATATCGAAAAATCAGTCGAACAA
>CALNHX010012434.1:0-25237 GCA_940337035.1 Agriotes lineatus
AAGATTGCAAGGCAGTCAGCAGTACATTTTTTTAAAAGGCATGTCGAACGGCTTTGCGACTTTTCGATTGTAGTCTGGCAGAATTAACTGCAGCCTGAAACCTTTATTTAAAGCATTATTATAGCAACTAATGCATGTGCATAAGTTACTCGAATTATAGTTGTAGCCAATTTTTAAGAATCTAGTGGGACTCCAGGAGTTGTTTTGCTTGAAATAACAATTCTAACGTAAAATGTGAAAAGCTTTCCGTGTAACCTGGTAACTGCAATGTTGATAAAACTGATCACCCATTACTGATAATTTGTTGGTTTAATGACAGTCTTCAGTCAATTTTTTATTTATAAAATAAATCAACTGCTTTTTCTGAAAATAACCGTTGAAGAGCGTCAGTAAAATTTCAACACCAGCTAAATCTATTTGTAAACCGGTATTTGTGGCATAATTCTCTACCAATTGTAATAGTAACTAGTACTAATTGACGACCACTAGTGCCACAAGCTGTGGCGTGAATACAAACGCGATGTAACAATTTTAAAAGTAAAAATTTAGCTGAGCTTGTCCCAACTCGTGAAGCACATCGCCACATTTACGAGCCCGCAAAAAGCGAAATCAAGGTCAGGCAACGTATTACAACTAAATTTAGCTGCCGTACAAGTGCAGTACCGCATCCGGCGATTTGGTAAGAAGAGCAGGGGCGAGGAAATTGTACCCACATCGAGGGAAGTAGCAATACAGGCCACGGTCCATAGCCCGAAAATCCGGTAGGAAGCCTCAAAGTTTATGCGAGTGGGAATAATTTTTACATTCTGCACAGAATAGAACAAAAAATTATTTATTTATATATTTATTTGTAAGCCACAAGTATTCATTCTGACATAAATATTTTGTAGGCGTGGTTAAACAAGCAACTTGATTATAACTTAGAACCGTCGATTTGCTTTCATTAAGCCTTAATTGATTTAAATTTAATTATAGCAATCCATTTGTGTCAATTATAAGTTAGCATTTATTCTATTTATTCGTTTACATGCAATTGACTCTATATTGTGTTGTTTTACTTGAACTGATATGAGCATTGTGTTTATTCTTGCCCCCAATTTGTACTTTTAATTTATTTGGATTTAATTGCAACTTTTAGGTGCTGGTTTAAAATTGTTCTTTCTGACAGTTACCCGAGAGAAAGAGTTAGGTTAATATTGTTAATCTATGCTCAGGCTATTAAAATTGTGTGACTGAGCTTTTAGTTTGATGAAAACACTGAGAATAAACAGTTATAAGCAATACATTTTATAAAGGTGGAATATCTTTACTAGCTTTGAAGTGCTAGGAGAAAAGTCATTTATATGGCGTATAGTGTAAATAAGCAAATACTACCTATATTAAAGACTTTGACAATTTTGCAATGTTTAGTCTTAGTAACTTTCTTATGACAACGTGCAAAAATTTTACCAAAATTTGTATTAGCATAGACAATTAATAAAAAATTTATTCTCTATCAATTTTGAAGATAATATTCACAATGTACAGGTAGAGTAAATCAATAGCGCCCTGTCTGGGATGGATATGACGTGACTTTGATATCATGATTTTGAATGAATAAGAAGCATGTAGAAACAGTTCAAAACGATTTTGAGAAAATAAATTTTACAGTTTGGGTGTAAGTCACCCAGGCTTACATATCACACAATTAATGCGAATTATACGTATTAATTTATTAGCACAGACACTACAAGACAGAGAAGGATAGAAAGAAACATAGAACTAAAAGCCAGTTCAGTGATTAAACACCTTTGGCTTTACTCTCGTAATGATAAAAAGCTTTCGAATTAAGACGAACTTTATTAGGATAATATCGGCAGCGTGGCCGAGCGGTTAAAGAGCTCAGGCTGCGGTGCCATGATATGTGGTTTAATCCTCAGCTCTAGCAACTGGCGGGCGGCCCAAACAGTCGCTTTAAAAATTGGGTACTGCAACCACAGTAGTGGAAGTAGGCAAAATAAAGCAGTCGTGGACGACTTGATACTAACCACATAACCCAGTACGCCGTTAACGGTGTGACAGATTGACTGTCAAATTTCATTCAAGACATCAATATTAACTTGTTTAGCCTATAACTTGCCGTGGAATTTTCCCAAACAGAATTATCATCAGATTGTGTGTTTAATATAGCGCCATTGTGTTATTTATTGTAAAGCGAAATGCAGACGCGGTTTCGGGACAGTATGATAGCTTATTCCAAAGAAAGTTGAAGAAAGTAGGTTTAACTTCCAGGTACATTTCTCGAAGCCTACAAGAAAGTGGAGTTTAATAAGTGATTGTGGAGCCTAAACAATAATAAACATTTTCTTTGTGTCTATTGATTTAGCTTTCGTCAACACCGACCTGTCCTAACAGTTTAAGATTGCGCCCATTCCACTGGTTATCTAGCTGCGTGCCAACCTTGTAAGTTTGTT
The DNA here is from genome assembly GCA_940337035.1 of Agriotes lineatus. Lineage (NCBI taxonomy): Eukaryota > Metazoa > Arthropoda > Insecta > Coleoptera > Elateridae > Agriotes > Agriotes lineatus. The sequence continues at coordinate 2,454 of CALNHX010012434.1, forward strand.
GCTGGCAGTAAACTGACTTCAACCTGTAACACCACCAGCTATATCATGATTGATAGCTTCACTGCGATTGCCTACTTGCTCCCGATATTTTTTTCTCTTCATTTTTCCAGGATTATCACACATACTGGTTTCGTCGTAGTTAAAAACATTAGAAGGATGACCTTTGAAAACAATTAGTTGATCAGAATTATTAGCATGCTTGCTTGTAAACATATTACGTAATGTGTCGTAGGGAGCTTTTAATTTTCGTTTGATGCAGTAGCGAGTTTTCCATAATTAACAATCTGATAAAAGCATTGTGCTGGTGTGTTAAAAAAGGAAACTGAACGGTGTTGCAAAATTCTTAAGTTAACTGACTGCGAGTCATCTCAATTATTACTATTACTATTGATTTACATTAACCCTTCACACTATATTTTTTGCAAGATTTGCATTATTTAAAAAATATTAACAAAAATACATTTATAATGTATTATTAGATTCAATATTTTTATTACCCCTGCAAGTGAAAACCTAATATTCATATAAAAAAGGTTAACATATTAGGTAGGGGAACTTTTTTCCCCAACGACTGCCGTTGCTCCCCGGAACCGCTCACGAGTTACTTCAGGGGACGCGTGCTTCCCTTAAACCTAAACCTTAATTAAGTTAAAATCTAGATCGCCCCTGCTGGGAATTGAACTCTCAACCGCTCCGGCTCTAACGCGCCATGATTTTCACTGTGACCTCAGCTGCAACGGCTATTTATGCTCGCCTACCGAGGTCTCTAGGTTTGGGAACTTGAAAGTGCGCCTCTGACACCACCATGGCCATTATATAAATCTGATTACATTTTATGTAATGATATCATATGCAGCACCACATTTTGCATAGTAACACTTTATAACACACTGATGTGCAAACGCCATCTGATTTTCTCTTAATAACTTATAAAGGTATAAACTGAGTTATTCCTTTTCTTTATATTGCTATATTTTCGGTACACCCAGTTCGTGTTGAGTCTTTTGTGCATTTAACTTAGAATACAACGAGCTTCTCGATGCTCTTCCTGGAAAACGGCCAGTCTTCTTATTGCAATCTAACACCGAAGAGGTAGCTGGGGGTTTGACAAAAGGCATAATCCCTTTTACGCCGTTGTCATTTCTCGTCTTGGGTAGAACTGAATCTAATATACCCATGTTTCTCATTGGGTTATTACTACCCCTGTACGTTATGTATTGGCTATTATTTCGCCAGCAATCTTGAAGCCGATCATCACCTAAAGGTATGGTTGAAGGAAGAAGACATTTAATTGTGGCGTTACGACCATCTACTAGAAAATATAAAATACTTTAGGAATTATCGACGTCACTGCCTAGAATCGATTCAACTCTGTTCTGTTAGACGAATCTTAAATTTATTTCATATATGTACATACATATATGGCTAAACAGCTATCTCTAAACTTTCTTTGTGCAATTTCAATACTTTTCATTTCATTTTACCACACTAAAAAATTAAAGCATAAAATCGAGTAACCTTCTATCGCAGTTTTTTTTTTATTGTGATGAACTAAGTAAGAAAACATTGAATAATATATCACGATACTAGAGAATTGTCTATAATTTCTGTTGGTAAAATGTAGTTCTCCTCTTAACGCTATTAATTAAATGAATACATCATTATTTGTATAATAATACCACAAAAAATATCTCATTTTCAGGACCTCTAACTTTAGCTTTCATGGTCGCAGTTACTATATTAATCCTAATACCCCATGATAGTTTTATTAAACTTTAATTTACTGTTAATTTATTGTTAATTCATTATTAATCATTTCTTAGAGAACGTGACGATGCTTAATATTTCTTTGACGCCCTGAGTTACAGGCGAGAAGTGAACGGCATAAAATTAAGGAAACTCTTGTTCTGGGCCACTTCCCAACACATCATCGAAGTAACCAAAACTTTGCTGTTTACCTTACCTTTGTCTTTTGGCTCTGGCAGGTCTCTATTTCTGCCGAAACTCATCTCCACCCTAACTTACCCTGTAACTAGTAGTACATTCTCGCAGATGTATCAGTACTGTAAACAGCGACGAAGGTATTCGAACAACGTTGGTTTGCAGTTGTGCTACGTCACTCAATTATCCACCAAAATAAATTATCTGGCAGCTGCAAAGTTAACTTCCGCCTCTCGTAGGCTTCTCAAAAACTGCCATTTCCACTCTCCAATCTGAACGTACCGCTTTCAATAAATCTCAAAACCCAACCTACACGAATTTGCATCATCCTGGAATTTAATTGCTGACTAACGAATACCCGAAGAATAATTACAATAATGAACTCTTTAATAATTATTCCAAACTATAATTCGTGCTTTGCGTAAATGAATATTCAGCCGAGCGGTGGAGCACCTAATTTCCTATTGATTGTAATTAATGGTAGCTTCTGCACGTTTGTAAATATAATTTTAGGGTGGCTAAATATTTAGCTTTAAAACCATAAATTATAAAACCTAACAGGTTGGTGTCCAATCAACTAATAAAAGCAACTTCGTGAAGAATCCATAACAAAACTCGGCTTATTTCGATTTGCTCTTTTTTATTTTTAGCTTCTTGCGGTTAATGGCAAGGACTGCTAAACGAGCTGAACGAAACGTCCTACTGTGCAGAATTTTGTAATTAAGGCAGTAGAATCCGCATTCTGCCATTTGCAATTAGTGTGACCCAAGGGCTTGTGCTTGCCGAATGCTAAAACTATTGGAATCCTTCCAACCTTTTAATAAATATACCAAAATGCGGGTTGGCTTTCTTGTAGTTTGAAGCTTAACGCGTTGTTGCTCATTAGTGAAAAACGAATAAAATGCAACCGTTTTTTTGTGTCTGCCAGAAAAAACTCATACTGCTCACTGAATTGCGTCGTACTTGCAAGCAGATATTTCAAAAAATTGTAAGCAATATTTAGCTGATGCTTCTTTATACGTCTACATATATTTATATCCACTGTTTTTTATATTACAAAAGATAGTGTTTGATATGGAAATATATAAATGACCTTAAATATTTACTAAAATATCTGCTGTACCAAAAAATGGGGAAATAAATATATATCATCCTTAATATTAAGTGGAAATAACTCAAACAAAGCGGAAATAGGGTAGCTAGCATCCCCTATAGGTAAATGTAATTTCAGTTACATAAGGCTTCCCGAAAATTTTTCAAATCAAAACGTGAAGTTTGAACTGGTTACGATACGTAGTTTTGGGATTACGAAAAAAAAACCAAAAATAAAAATTCAACTGCTTAAGCTCGTACCTTATTAGAAATGAGTTTGACTCTGGTATAAATTTCGCAAAAATTTCAACTTTAATTTTTCATTTCCAAGAATGGCAGGGTTATTTTTACTCTAACCGCAGATTGGAAGCTGTTAGTCCAACTTTTAGGATTCTATGCTTCAATTGAAGAAGGGTAGAGCTACTCTCAAGAAGAATGAAGCATTGAATGTCAGATAATGGAACGGTTTCGTACCCTAGTGTGGCTATGGGTTAATCAACACAGTTTACTCTGAGCCTGCCTCGTCTACACCTATAATCCTGAAAATATGCACTTAAACCCCGCTAGAAATAAAAGCCAAATTGCTAACATAAACGCTATGTACTCTGTATTAAAAGTGACTAACTACAAAACTACATGCTATACGCCGTCAATAATAAAACGTAAGGTTCAGTTTTAAATTGCTACAACCTAAGAGCTAATATCTACCTACTTTCACAATTGTACAAAATACATAGAAAACAATATCAACTAATGACGCTCGCACCGCCATTTTCTCTTAATACAGTCCTGTTTTTGCACACGAACACTATTTTGTAACTCAGAAAGTTGCGCACCTTGAAATCAGTGCTCCAATTTTGCGCCCAAATGATGATACAATCTTATGCAATACTCGAAATGTGTTATCACTTATTAGTGTACCACTAGGTTGAAGATTAGACCATATACATTAGGCTTGAATAAAATTACCTGCTTTTGCCCTTTTGGATGGCGTCGGTAGTACAACGTCACGCAGTAGGTTCACGGCTGATCTCGAATGACTGCATTATACGGGGATACAGCCGCTTCCATTTGAAATCGGGGACGCTTCCTGAAGCTTGCACCATTCTTCTCAGCCTTTAATATTATTCGTACTGCCTAATAACAGGCGCGGGAATTTACATTCCCGCAGCATTCAAATACCTAATGCATTTTAAGCTAAATATTACAATCCATGGAGTACAGTACCTTTGCTCTAGTAGGTTACTTATTAAATACCTCAGGTGAACAAATCATGTCCGTCACAACTGTCATTTTTTAAATGGCAAGGATACCATGCCCCCCCCCCCCACATCTTGTTACGTATAAGTGCAAGAAAATGTTATTGCATCAGTTGTAGTAGTAGAATAAATTCTGCATAGCAAATACAGTTCCATGCAAAAGCTGCAATTTATAAGGTGTGTAGGGAGAAAAATCAGTGGGGGGCAAGCTTGTAAAATTGGAAATTTAATGTTTGAGCGATTATATACTTAGATGAAAACTGAGAAGTCATAAATTTGAAATATAGTGCAATTATCTATTCTAGATTATCGTTGCCGATAAAAACTGCAAATAAGACAAACACAAAAAGAAATATTCAAAAATATACACTTTACCTCGTTTTGCTCTAGCAGGAGGGAAAATGCGATAGTAAGAGAAGCAATATAACACACTGAAATGCCTCATCATCGTCACTGTCAATTCCATCATAGAGATATGAGCTATCTTAGACATATAGAATACATAAGTCACCCTTCAATGGATGTGAAATGCAAACCTGAACAATAGATACTTACATTATGTATCACTAGTTTCACTTTCATTGTAGGAATCTTTTTTTTTTACTTTCATCTTTCACCAGCAGTCTTATCTGCTTTATTAAATGCATATTTGCTCGCCTAGTTACACGAAAACGTATCTCCTTCATACTTACCATAAACAGCTTTTTGTTTTTCACTAAAGATCGTTTTTTACTTCCCAAACATTTTGTAACGACGTTGTTACGATTTTTCACTATGTTTCTGGAAATAGAGTTTTAAAGCGGTTTGTGGTACTCAAATTCAACTAATTTCCAGTGAGAACCTATCTCTTCATGTACCACTGCATGTACAGCTTGGTGCATACTTTCAATTGGCCAGCTCTATCTATCAGTATACCTTTTTTATACTTAAAAAACTTCTGAAAGCCAATAGGAGTGCCTAATAACATGGCTAAAATATGATGGGGAAAAATGGTGTAGGGTAAAATGAAGGGTACTCCATTTTGCCAAAAACTTATTCTAGGTTAAATTTAAAATCGTAGGTCGTGCATATGCACCAAACTATGCTCTATACTCTGGTAACCAGTAAAATATAAATAAACCAAATGAACTAGTATTTACCTTGCCTTTAATTTGTATACTGTCTTCACTTCGACACCCTGCTACGATTCAATTGTGTACCTACTTAATTTCGACATCTGTAGTGGTTGTTTTATATGGTTACGCACCATTTACGCATCTATTCGATTTCAATGTCTATGGTACTTAATTCATATTTCGCGGACTTTTCGCTTGCAGCCCGGAAACTAAAAGTCGCAATTATCGTCCCGGCGTTTTTTCCGGCTTGTTTTTGCTAACGGCATAAAGCCAGCTTGAACGTCTACAAAGTGTTCAGTGAATATATGGACGTGCAGTTTGATTTTTGTGTAATGTTTTGCCCGCGTCTCTTCAGCGGACCTGCGTTTCTGAACCACGAATTAGGGACGTTTCAATTCCACGCCATTGTCGGAGAAATCTACGATTACTGATTTACTTCTTTGCACGTGGTCCAGAATACCTTGGGGCGAGAGAGCAAAGCCTTATTTAAATTCACCCGTGTTCCATCATGAACTATTTTCTCCTTATAGCAGTCAGTGGGGAGCCGGAAGGCAGAGTTTGCAAATGTGCTAGCTCCCATTGCATTTGGTTGCGGACGTCATTCACGACATCAACTTGAACTATTCATACCTAAGTAGAATAGGGGCCGCTATCCCCTCCACTTTTTATTTGATTCGCGGATTCGCGGTTTAATTCGCGGATTTATTCGCGGATTTCGCGGAATTTTCGCGGATTGACCCAATTAATTTCGCGGTTTGATCTAATTAATCACATATGAAGTTTGATATGTAATTTACATATGTGCTACTGATTAAATTACGGGCGGCCATTTTTAATTTGCTTCCGGAATTACGCGGAGGCGCGCATGAATGGATTAACCAGAGTTCCATTAACCCTACTTACTATAGGAAATTTTTCAGCTGCCGTTTATTATTTGTCGTGATGCGTCATCGTTGAATTTACAAGAGCCAACCTGTCTGCTGTGTGACGTACGCAATGTCTCCATCCCTTTTTATTTTAAAATTCTATAAAACCAGAGGCCCGACTGATGCCGCACTAACACGTTTTAAACCATTGTACACTGTTACCTGATGCGGCAGCAGTTTGGACCTCTGGTTTTATAAAATTTTAAAATAAAAAGGTATGGAGACATTGCGTACGTCACACAGCAGACAGGTTGGCTCTTGTAAATTCAACGATGACGCATCACGACAAATAATAAACGGCAGCTGAGGGTCAAGTCTTTCGATAAAATATATATCAACGTATAAGAATGGTTGTCCTCTTAACCCTATTGCACAATATTTCCAGTGCTAGATTTCCGCCAATCAGAAAACTTGTGACGTAATGTTCTAAAATTAAAATTTGTCCGCTACCTACGGATGTATATATAGAGGCTTAGTAGCTCTAGCAGATCATTACTTCGCGGTAGCTCAAATAATAAGCATGTCTTACTCTAAAGTGTATAGCCTTCCTCAGCTTTTTGGGAACAAAATTAAACCAACCAACGAACGGTTCGGTTTGTGGTTATTGGTAGAAAACCTGGGCAATCTAATTACCGATGTAGGGGACATTATCTACACAGACGGCGAGACACTTCTCCGTGGCAAAAATTTAAGTCAGCTTACACCGATTACGGACCCGTTTTGCGACAACATTATGGTAGTTAAAATATGTGACCAAGCAGACTGCGAAGAGAGTTTAGGAAAGAAGCGTTCCATACTTCTAAAGAAGGAGATGTGCGGTGCATATAACCACTATTTACGTGGTAAATTCTTCAAGTTCGTTTCGGCTAGACATGGTGTCAAAGCAAAACTACCATTTTTCCTTAATGGGAGTAACAGCGCAAGAACACAAAAAATTTCTGATCAAATCGGAAAGAACGGAATGGAAAAAATCGCAAAAAAATATGAAAATCCAGTTGCTATCCCGTACAAAGTAGAGCTGGCGGATGTTAAAGTGGAAACTCTATTGGATGAATAACCTGGAATATTAAAACAGCTCGAAGTTGATGACTTCTACCTTATGGATTTGGATATAACACAAGACTTTGCTGGCATTTTTAACAAGATGGATATGTGCGATTACTTAATGACTAATCACAACTTCTGCCTCCAAGGAGAGTACCAGGAAAATTGTAATGTGATTGTAGACAACGATAAAACAGTTGGGATTGACTGTCTAACATGGATGAACTCGAATTGCAGAATTAAGATATATAACAAATTTATTTGCCAAATTACAAGTCCAGGAGTTAACAAGGAAATCGGAAACCATATTATTGACTTTATTAAATGTCCAGATGCTCGATTAAAAGAAACATTTACGTCTTCTTTGGCTAGAGAGCACGGAATTACAAGATTGGAAGCAACAATATATAATTACAAGATAGGTAAAGTGTTCGACCCTCTGGAGGACTGTTTAAGTGTACTGGACAGTAGCAAGCAGTATTTACAAGATGCACCGTTTTATTTTGTGCCAAGTTAACAGATAGTCTACAAAACAGCTGTTGTGTTGTGTTTAACAATGTTTTACAATATGTGTTCTGGGCAAATAAAAATACAAGAAAGTTGACCGGAATGCAAATCAAACTGCCAGATAAACAAGAACAGCGCGAGAAAATGATAAACTACGTCCTCTCCGCCTGCAGTTTTAACTATTTACCAGTTAATTATTTAGAAATTGTAGACAGCGACGCACACGAGGATAACATAAACATAATACAAAAGTGCTATATTAAGGCTGGAGAGACATTCTTTTCCAAATCCAAAACACTGTTCTCTACGATAGCACCGAATGTAAATATTACTGCCTTAGGATTGGTTGTTACGTGTAATTTTACATTTAGATACAGTTAAGGATTGTTTGGATAATTTCTTATCTTAAATGCATTCATATAGTTAGATTCACCTGCATACGTTAGGTGTAGCTTTGGTTGCATACTCATTTTTGCAATTTTTGGGACTTTTGAAAAATCCTTGTCTAGGGAATTTTGAGTAACAATTTTGAAAATTGTTTTGATAGTACGATTTCCGGCGACCATTTTTAAGTTTTCCTTTTTGGAGCTGCATGTGATTTTTGGGAATTTTCACTTAAGTGGATTATATAGTTTCCATGTTTCTTTGAGGAATCTGCCATCCAGAAATAGGAAATGGGTGTTATATTGCTAAAATGAATCCGATTGTATTGGGATAAATATATATTTCTGCAATTTACTTACTCGAGGCCGCATTACAACTCTGGTATGTTGATTTATGGTTGCCGTAGAACATTTTTTTTGATAACGTCTCGTATTTAGGCCTCCTCGTAATAGTTTGGCCTCCTCGTCCTAGTTTGCTGTATCGTTCTCCGATTTTTCGGGATCCATTATGCCTGTGGCATTGGTGTTGCTTGACTAAGGCACCTGGAGCAACAATTCCGTTCCAATCCGAGCCCCTCAGCACATGTGATAGTTCGCATGCAAGGCTTCTCCCCATGGTGACTGCACTCGACTGCGTTTCTCACCTGCAAAGTTAGATGAAGCCCTGACTCTTTGGAGGTTACTCAAGCTGGTGGACATCTTAATAGCTATCCCCCCATAGCTGTTGATGTAGCGATCCTTCTGTGCACGATCCAGGTATCTACAACACCTAGTGTTATCTACCTTTTGGTGTTTATTGAACTAAAAATATCGTTCGTTATGGCACTATGATCTTTACTTTATGTATTGTACTTACCTAGGTATATGCTAGCGAAATTCATGTCATTTTACATGCGAAATATTGTATAGCTTCGTTGTACATCACGTGCAATTACTTTGGTGTAATAGGATAATGTCATTTTATGCATTTAATATCTTTAAGTTTGGTAGTACTGCTTTGGTCGCATTTGAGCGTCAGATACTTGTCAATGTTCAAAATTTAAACCATTATTGGCGAGGGTCTCCGGGAGCATCAATTTAACATTTAACATAATATGAGCACCGTAAATACACCATGTTATGTGTATTAGCACTCCCCTAGGCGAAATGGTACCAATTCGAAGAGGTTCGCGACTAGATAGAGTATTTACCTAATTAATCAAGCGATTTAGAACTTACTATTCTCCCGCATTCCGGTATCGCTGTTTTTAATTATATTTAAGTCACTATCGTAGTTGATACACGGGTACTCGAACGAATTGCGATTATCGTAGTCACATTTTAGACTTTATTAATATAAAATCTTCTACATTACATACCACTAAAATTACATTTACAAACTATTACATTTACATACTATTATCACAGAATTGTGTTGCCTTTTTCCAAGTATGACACAGAATTCCGAAGGTGTACAAACTGTAAATAAATAACTAGGTTATTTCGAGTCTTGGTGTTTTGCTGACTTTTATAATTTTTTTTTTGTGAAACAGCTAGTGGTTTAGGAATTTACGCGGCCATCTGTAGGTTTTCTGGTTTGGACCGTCTCAAACCAGTGGCGCTTCCGGACAACCCACCCCATCCTGCTCAGGACCTAGCTTGGCAAACGTTTGCTACACGCCTAGACGATTCCTGTACCACCCTGCTGTAAAGTATTTATAATTTTTGTTTTTACGTGCGAATAAAATTCCCGTGTGTAGCAAATGTAATAAATTTGGCGCCCAACGTGGGGCCTTTGGTTAAGTAGTTTGGCATTTAGTGCAGTATAGAGTATTTGATTAGTATCGATTGGTTCCTTGTCGTATCGGTAATTATCGGATTATAGCCATTTTGTTGCATATCTTGAGGAATTTTGTTAGAATTTAGGAATGTGTGTTTAGATTAGGTACAATTTTTGGGCATATTAGTAGGTATTAGTATTATTAGTACTGAAGGGCTATTTTTGTTTTTCTTTTGTGCTCTTATTAGTAAGGTTTAGTATTTTTAGTATAGGTATAGGATTGTTTAGTAACGACAATTACAATGGATGTTGGAAGATTATTGGCGGACGAGCTAACGTATGAATTGCTAATTCGTGGATGTCCAGTGGGTTCGAACGTAACCGAGAAGAGATCAATTTTGCGAGACGCTATGCATAGACAGCAGTTAGGAACGCTAGACGTGACAACAGGAATTTATTTCAAGCCTGATGAAGAACTGAAGATTTGTGTTACAAAACTTCACGAACTGCAAGAGGCATTAGAACATTTTGATGTCAATAACAAAGACAATGAAGTACAACGCATTAGGGCAAGAATGTATCATCTTTTAGGTCGCTTACGTCGAATTAATGCCGAAAACAACATGCAACAACAGCATCAGCAAACACTGTCTACCCAATTAGGTCAGTTATCTATAGCTATCGATCAAGCTTATTCAGGTTACCACGAACAAACTATACATGAGCAAGCAACAGTTCAGTCTCAACAACAATCTATTCTCGATGAGCCTAATTTACTACTACCAGTTACCACATCCTTGGCAACTACAGGTGCAGAAGAAAATGCAACTGCCATCGGACAACTCATTGATCATGAGATGTCGATATTCCCAACACAATTTGAACCATCGAAACGTCGAGTGAGCTTCCATGAGTCAACGCCAGAGCGTAACGCTGAAGTTTCCCATCACGACAGCAACTTACAGCAAAAACTGAAGTCCATGGAACTGAGCGAGATTGTAAGACCTACAACAAGCTTAGATAGACAAGCGGGAAACTTACACATACCTACCGCTGAAAGTAAGATATATCGAGAGTGTTCTCGACCCGTGTACAGCAACTTTATTCCCATCAGCAAGTGGAACATTCATTATGATGGTGAATCGTCCAGTTTAACAAGCTTCTTAGTGCGTGTAGAAGAGCTAAGAGAAGCACGTGGAATTCCAAAAGCTCAATTGCTTCAGTCAGCAGTAGAAATTTTCACTGGAGACGCACTGATATGGTACCGAGCAGTGAAGCGTACTATCATCGATTGGGACGACTTGATCAGCAAGTTGAAAGCAAACTTTCTCCCTCACGATTACGAGATCCGCCTTTGGGACGAAATTCGAAGCCGCACACAACACCCATCCGAAAAAGTGGTCGTTTATATAGCAACCATGGACAACTTATTCAGCAGGCTACCTCAACTTCCATCTGAAACTACAAGATTGGCAATAATTAAGAAGAACTTACAGCCGTATTATGCTATGCAATTAGCATTACACCCGGTTTATACTATTACTCAACTTACTCAAACTTGTATGGCTTTAGAAGATGCCAAAATAGCTTCAACTAATTTTAAAGCACCTCCTACGCCTAACTCATACTTACTTGAACCAGAGTTAGCTTACTGCAAGCGTGCTGGAAAGCCACCGATTTGTGCAGTCGAAGAAAAGCCTCTGATTGACTTCAGCGAAATAGAGCTTCCAACAAACACTTCCCAGAACCACCTAGCCAGAGAGAAGACTAGTAATAAAATTACAGAAGCCCCAACTGCTATTGCATCACTTACTTGTTGGAATTGTTCCAAGTCAGGACATCGAGCCATGCAGTGTACTGCTCCTAAACGGATGTACTGTTATGGATGCGGGCAAGTAGGAGTAACCAGCCGCACTTGTAAGAGATGCTCGGGAAACGAGCGAGGAGCACGGTAGGCGACCGGACCCTGTGCTCTAAAACAAGGAAGAAGCCGGTCAATAATTTCAAGCAATCTTTGCCGTCAAAGCCTGTTTCCAGATCGGATTATGTGGTGTTAACCATCGAAGAACCAGCACCCATTCGAGATCATTGGTATCTAAATCTAAAAACAAAAATTATATCAAATCCTTTACAATTTCCACAGTGGCGAATTGAGAATGATATAATCTATAAATATCTCAAGTGTACCTACCCGCGATTGAGAGACAATAACGAAACATGGAAAGAAGTTGTGCCGAAAGAAAAACGCCAGGAACTCATCCATGAACATCATGACGCATTAACGGCATGCCATGCAGGCATCTTCAAAACCTACGAACGCCTGAAGAATCGCTTCTACTGGCCGAAAATGCGATCCGATGTAGTCAACTACATTCGAAGGTGTAAGATCTGCGCTGCCATGAAACCTGAACAGAATTGTCCAGCTGGTCTTATGGGACAGCGCCCGAATGTCACAAAACCTTGGCAGATGATTGCAGTAGATATCTGTGGTCCCTTACCTAGATCATCCAGAGGCTACAGTTACATTTTGGTTATTTCAGACCAACTTACCAAGTTTGTGCTACTGTTTCCACTCCGTCAAGCTACAGCTGCCGCTGTAACCAGATTAGTTGAGGAAAATGTTTTTCTATTCTTTGGATGTCCTCAGTACTTAGTATGCGATAATGGTGTGCAGTTCCGTTCACGAGAATTTATGCAGTTATGTGACAGCTACCATGTGAAAATTATTTACACTCCTGCGTATCATCCTCAAGCTAACTTCGTAGAAAGAGTTAATCGTGTCATCAAAACTATGTTGGCTTCATATGTTGCAGATAACCACAAGAAATGGGAACAACTTTTGCCTAAAGTGGGCTGCGCTATCAGGAGCTCGGTTCATGAAGTCACTAAAGTGACTCCATTCTTTGCCAACTTTGCACGTGAACATGTTCCTAGGGGTGATTATTTTAAATCAGGTGTAAAGGCTGAAACAGATAAATGTGAGACATCTGATAAACTTAAAGAGTTAGACAAGCTACATCAAGATATACATAAGAGACTTTTGAATGCTCATGCCAGATCTAAACAACGATATGACCTACGACGCAGAGAAGTGACATATAATGTGGGCGACAGAGTTTACCGACGCAATTTTGTGTTGTCCGACGCCACCAAACACTTCACCGCAAAGCTCGCTCCAAAATTTATTGGGCCTTTGATTGTACGAAGGAAATTATCACCTGTTACGTACGAGCTTCAAGATGAAAATGGGACATTTCGCGGCACATGGCATGTCAAAGACATAAAGCAACACCCGCCAGATGAAGAAAACTAGATTCTGTTGGATTGTCGTAACGAAGACAAACTTAGCATTGGACTTTGCATTCGAGTTTGGCATTAGGATTTTGAATGTTAGGTTAGGCTTTAGGGACCAAGGGTTTTTTTGTTGAACCTTTGGGTGGATGGTTGGGCTGCTTGAAGGGAGGACTCGCTGTTGGGGAACTCTATCATCTCGTTCTTTCCCCCTTTTGTTGTAAAGTCTTGGATGGTTGGTTAGGCTGCTTATCCTTTTCTAAATTATTTGGTACTGCCGTAGTTGTACGTGGTGATCTTTCTTTTGTGTTTGAGGTTTGTTGGATATCATCGTGATACCTGTAAAATTTCGAAGCTTCATTATGGTGCAGGCATAGGTTCTACGTCGGTAAATTCAGGGAATTTACCTATTTTTAAGTGAGGGGAGAGTCTGTTACGTGTAATTTTACATTTAGATACAGTTAAGGATTGTTTGGATAATTTCTTATCTTAAATGCATTCATATAGTTAGATTCACCTGCATACGTTAGGTGTAGCTTTGGTTGCATACTCATTTTTGCAATTTTTGGGACTTTTGAAAAATCCTTGTCTAGGGAATTTTGAGTAACAATTTTGAAAATTGTTTTGATAGTACGATTTCCGGCGACCATTTTTAAGTTTTCCTTTTTGGAGCTGCATGTGATTTTTGGGAATTTTCACTTAAGTGGATTATATAGTTTCCATGTTTCTTTGAGGAATCTGCCATCCAGAAATAGGAAATGGGTGTTATATTGCTAAAATGAATCCGATTGTATTGGGATAAATATATATTTCTGCAATTTACTTACTCGAGGCCGCATTACAACTCTGGTATGTTGATTTATGGTTGCCGTAGAACATTTTTTTTGATAACGTCTCGTATTTAGGCCTCCTCGTAATAGTTTGGCCTCCTCGTCCTAGTTTGCTGTATCGTTCTCCGATTTTTCGGGATCCATTATGCCTGTGGCATTGGTGTTGCTTGACTAAGGCACCTGGAGCAACAATTCCGTTCCAATCCGAGCCCCTCAGCACATGTGATAGTTCGCATGCAAGGCTTCTCCCCATGGTGACTGCACTCGACTGCGTTTCTCACCTGCAAAGTTAGATGAAGCCCTGACTCTTTGGAGGTTACTCAAGCTGGTGGACATCTTAATAGCTATCCCCCCATAGCTGTTGATGTAGCGATCCTTCTGTGCACGATCCAGGTATCTACAACACCTAGTGTTATCTACCTTTTGGTGTTTATTGAACTAAAAATATCGTTCGTTATGGCACTATGATCTTTACTTTATGTATTGTACTTACCTAGGTATATGCTAGCGAAATTCATGTCATTTTACATGCGAAATATTGTATAGCTTCGTTGTACATCACGTGCAATTACTTTGGTGTAATAGGATAATGTCATTTTATGCATTTAATATCTTTAAGTTTGGTAGTACTGCTTTGGTCGCATTTGAGCGTCAGATACTTGTCAATGTTCAAAATTTAAACCATTATTGGCGAGGGTCTCCGGGAGCATCAATTTAACATTTAACATAATATGAGCACCGTAAATACACCATGTTATGTGTATTAGCACTCCCCTAGGCGAAATGGTACCAATTCGAAGAGGTTCGCGACTAGATAGAGTATTTACCTAATTAATCAAGCGATTTAGAACTTACTATTCTCCCGCATTCCGGTATCGCTGTTTTTAATTATATTTAAGTCACTATCGTAGTTGATACACGGGTACTCGAACGAATTGCGATTATCGTAGTCACATTTTAGACTTTATTAATATAAAATCTTCTACATTACATACCACTAAAATTACATTTACAAACTATTCCATTTACATACTATTATCACAGAATTGTGTTGCCTTTTTCCAAGTATGACACAGAATTCCGAAGGTGTACAAACTGTAAATAAATAACTAGGTTATTTCGAGTCTTGGTGTTTTGCTGACTTTTATTATTTTTTTTTTGTGAAACAGCTAGTGGTTTAGGAATTTACGCGGCCATCTGTAGGTTTTCTGGTTTGGACCGTCTCAAACCAGTGGCGCTTCCGGACAACCCACCCCATCCTGCTCAGGACCTAGCTTGGCAAACGTTTGCTACACGCCTAGACGATTCCTGTACCACCCTGCTGTAAAGTATTTATAATTTTTGTTTTTACGTGCGAATAAAATTCCCGTGTGTAGCAAATGATAGGAGTAACGCCATCCTGCAGGTCTTAAGAAAAAGAACTAACATAACAAACAGGCTTACTCCATATCCAGTTAAAGAAATAACTCCGCTATCGCCTGTCCATGTATTAAGTGCAAGAAAGCGAAAATTGGAGCTGGAAGAAATAGAAATTAAAAAAAGAAAACTAGATTATTTAGCAGAAACAAACTCTATAAAAGAAGAATACAAAAATTTGCTGTCGAAAGAACAGAAAGTATAAGAAACGGAGGATATACTATGCAGTTACTTTAATCAAAACCCTTGGAGAAATCTCGATACAATTGGGGTATACAAGATTTCCGCATTTATGGTAAATACTAGGGGAAAATTTCCGACGGTTGGTGTTCTAGCAGAAAAAGATGGAAGCAAAAGTGTATACTTCTTAAAAGGGCATTTTAAACAATATCTTATAAATATTTACGACAATAACAAAGAGAAACTTAGAGAACAGGGATACATTTGTATTCCATTTAATGGATTACATATTGTATGTTTGCCAACAGAAGAACCGTTTATAAAATTTAAAACTAATGGAGTTTCTACGTTTAACGGGCACTCATTCCCCAAAGTAGAAGAAGTTGAATTTTACAGCGGAGAATGGCAAGATCCAGACCGATTAATATACAATCAAGAAGATATGGATCAAATTACTAACATTAGCATGCAGCAACTAAAAGGCATTTTTAAGATTACAAAATGCCATCGTTTGGAGGAACTCGAGGAAGGAACAGAACTAATTGTAACTGGAATTAAGCACATAAATTACAGAAACAAAAATCGTTATATTTTGCAGTTCGAGAATGTAGAACAGTTGTACATATCTAATTACTGGTTCGAAAAAGAAATACATGATTCAGATTTAGATTTAAATTACAGAATAAAAATTAAATTGGATAGAATTAAGACTAATGTAAGTAAACATAAAGAAAGGGTTGTGTTCTGTGTGTAAATTGTACGGATTTTTGTAATTTTCAATTTGTAAAATATATAATGTTTTTACCGATTTCTTATTTCTCTCTCCTAAAATTGAATTTCCAATTGTGATATAAAAAGTAAGAAAGAGTGGCAAGCAGAAGCATGCAAGCTTACATGGACGACCTTGAAAAGTAGCCGAAACACGGTAGCTGAAAGCAACGCAACCCGCCTTTCTTACCTATATGACATTACAACACCGGCGTTGAGTTGGTCAACACGACGGAAAGAAACGCCTATCGGCTTGTCGGCAAAATTGTCATTTCTTAAAACTAAACCTATCTTATCAGAAGGCGCTGCTCCCCTGGTGATATGCGTAATGATCTCGTCGAATGCATTCTGCAAATAAGGGTTTCAATAAGTTAAAACGTCTAGCTCATCATATTTCAAAATGATAACGGAGTATATAACGTTGCAAATGTTTGAAATAATTAAACCATCAATTTCAAAATCTGTAAAACCGGGGTAAAGCTACAGCCATGAATTTAGAACATGTGACTAAAAAATAAACTATAAATCCATTTAAAATCCATAAATAACTTGCGGCGTAAATTTAGAGTGCTTGTTTTCAATACACAATATTTTATAGTTATACTTACATTAAGCCATATGACGGGATTGATCGTCGCAGCCTCTACCTCGTTGAATTTGAAGGTCAAGGTGAGCGCTTCAGTGTTGAACTTCTTTATCATCTTGCGGCCTTCGCCCATCAACGTAATATACTGAAGCCCCTTCACCGACGAGGGTTTTGCATGAACTAACATGTTTGTCGAGATCGACGGCTTTGGATTATTCATCTGCTGTAAATTAAAAAAGAAATATGTTACTAACACTTCCCCGTAAAATTACTTGTGTGGCCCAAATGGGTAAAACGAATAACGACAAATGAGTTTTAAACTAATAGGTTTTAGAATTGTTGTTACAAAAAGGTAGGAAACTATCGCACATTTAAAAAATAGCTCGGCAAAACTTACATGTGCTAACATATCGCCAATTGCAGAAGTCCTTGGGGTAGGTCGTTGCTGCCCTGCATGGACGGTCTCCAACATGGCCGATGAAGTCGATGGCCTTGTGTTATTCATCTGGCGATTCTAAAATTAAAAAAGAAATATGTTACAAAAATTTCCCGTAAAATTACTTGTGTGGTTCAATATGGGCGTTATTTTAGATTGCATAAATCAGAATTTTCTAATGGCCGATTTAAATATAAAAATGTCGGGTATACTTACATCTGTCGGCGAAATGACCAGGGGCGATTGACTCGTATCTTCTTCCAAACAGCGTTTGTTAACAGCAGCTGCCGTAGACGTCGATGGTCCATCCTGTAAATTGTAATTTATATGAGTATTATTTAAGTAACGGCCCTATGTGCTGCTTTAAAACGAATAACGTCAAATGAGTTTTAAACTAATAGGTTTTCAGAATTGTGGTTACAAAAGGTCGGAAACTATCGCACATTTTAATAACTTTCTAAAAATAGGAAATATATTTTTACTTACCGTTAGGAATGCAAACGACTGCCTTGCACAATTTTTCCGACGGTTTGGCATAATTCGAAATAAGTAGGCAAATACGCCGGTTCCAATACTACGCCCTCGTTAGCTAGTTTATGTTGAATGATTTTAAAAGCTAGTAAAACAAATTCCTCATTTGTATATAACCCATTCTTGAAATAATCAAGAATTTGGTAGGCAGATAACTCGGATGTGTTTATCGTTGCAGTTGAAAAAGCAAAGCACCCACTGTAGCACTTACACTCGCGCTTTCAAAAGATAGCTGGCACTTGTACTAAGATGCGACTGTAGCTGAGGAATGGATCGGAATGAACGAGTCCTGCCCACCTTGTAGTGATTTAAGCAGGAGAAAGCGGCTCGCGAAACCGCTGCAGGGCAAACCGTTACGTTTCACCGCAACAAACAAAGCAGCCTCGTCACCAAGGTTGTTTAAATGAACAAAACACATGTCTCGACCTGTTTTAAAAAGGGAACTTAGAAAAAATCGCGTAATCTAGCCAGAAGCTAATGCGTAATATTATAATGCGTTTTGAATAAAGTGGTTTCGCTATATAAAAATAAAAGTAATTATTTAGATTCATGTAGCTTTTCAAATTATGCGCGGGGGGAATGGAAATTTCCAGCAGTCTGGAGCAACGAGAATATTGCAAATTATAAATTATTATTTCTAGTACATCCAGTTACAAATCTAATTTTTTTAAAAATTGTGTCTACCTTTAAACACAATAAGCTACACATTCCCGTTCTTATAAAGCATATTTCTCAAAAAATAGTTTGTTTAAATTCGAGCAGTGTGACGTCAGAGCTGTGAAATGACGTTTTGTTCAAATCCTTTATATTCAACAGGCCTCGATAGCTCAACGGTAGGGTCCTGAGGCTGCTGGCCAGAAAACTAGGGTTCGAATCCCACTTGGGCCCGACGCAAATAGCTTTTTTTAAATATAAATAGTCCTTCTGTGAATGCACGAGTGAGAGAGCCAAGGGGGCAGAAGAGCGAGATAGATCTAGCAGTTTGAAATTCAAATATTTTTCGCGAAAACTAAAAAACGACAGCCGTGAGAAGTGCGCGCCAGAAAACCAAGATGGCCGACACCCGGGAGATTTAAATTCAAAAAATTGAACTTAGAAAAAAAATCTGAAAATTTAAAATTCAAATATTCGCGGCAGAAAAACAAGATGGCCGACGTGTAATTCCAGAAGTCCGCCGCGTAATTTAATCGGAAGCTAATGCGTTATTTATTCAGTAGCACATGTGAAAATTAATTAGATCAAACCGCGAAATTAATTAGATCAAACCGCGAAATTAAAAACGCGAAATCCGCGAATTAAAACCGCGAAATCCGCGAATAAAGCCGCGAATTAAACCGCGAATCCGCGAATCAAATAAAAAGTGGAGGGGATAGCGGCCCCTATTCTATTTACCTACAAGTCGCGGCCCACTCTACAACTGTTACGTGAATTTCATAGGACGCAGAAATAGACCCGATTCCGGAACGTGCCTACAGGTTAAGGTTTTTCCTTTGTATAAATATTTACTGGCGACCATTGTTCTGTCGCTTTGAGCTCCGTTTAGCCATTTTGACGTGAACTTGGAAACATACAGTTCGATCCGCGAGGTTTGTACCTGGAATCACACAAAACGTTTCCTCCCAATCAACTGAGTAGACAACGCTGTATCATCGTCTTGCAAACAGTTGACTTATTTTAATGTATGCGATAATATTGTATTGCTGTATTGTGAATTTGTAAATATTAAAATTGTATGCGTTTTTTATGAGGAGCCTCTTAACTCTGTGGCCTATATTTTAATCACCTGTATTTTGCACCATGTAGTATTCAATTTGTGATTATACTGTGCTACCAGCCTTGTAGATTTGATTTTGTTTCTGCTACAGATGCGCGATTTAAGCTTTTCTTTTAGGAAATTATGTGCTACTTGAATTTACGAATTCTCGTTAAATTCTTGGATACACTTGTTAGTTGGTAATTTAATCATTTGTGTTAGTAACTAAAGAGTTGCGCCCCGCCTTCCTGACTAGCCGGCCGGCCACTGTATCCAAGTAGTGATAAAGTTTGTATTGTTTTGAAAGAACTAGCCGACGAATCATTTTGATGCTAACAACCCATCCATTAGTTTGAACGTTTCTGCCGGTCAGAACTGAATCACACCTGTTTCGGTAGGTTCACAACTTTGCTTAAAATTACTATAAATATAGAAACATAGGCACCACCAATACCGAAGATAATAGGGGTCCCATGTTTTACCAGTCTACCACGTTTCACTCATCGCTCCCCTACAGGAATTCCATAACTTCTTGCTAACTTTATCAGGGGCACGGATCCTATGGCACTTATAGCAGTCATTGTGACATCAAAGCTGCGTTCACTTGAAATCATGCTTCTAAGTTGTTTTCAACCTTTAAGACCTACATATTTTGAGAATCCGTGAACGTTTGTATTGCCAGTTTCGTTGATATTATAGATGTGACTCGGCGTAAAATTATATCCATCCATCTATTTTCCTAGGTTTGCAAAACAAAATCACTTTAGGTTTGTTAAAGCTAGTCAACCTTACCAGACCTTTGACTTTTGAGGATTAAGCAACCATCTTAGTCCATCTTTATTGTTCCTTGAATTGATATCCCACCAATTCTTAAAAATTAGAATAGGGTAAACGACACAAGATTCAACAGACCAGTTGCTCATATCTTGCGTTTGAGGCCATCCCTTGAAGCTCACACGTTACCTCGGCAATAATGTTTATAAGAGTAGGTATATTGACATTCGGCGCAGTTTTGTGTTTATATTTAATACTGACCCCGTTTATCGGTAGAATTTAGAATTCCATTGGCCAATCTAATTTGAAAATCCCCGGTGTTAAAAGTAAATCAACCTCGCACAGCTAAACCTTTTTGTGCGAAACAAAACTTAATGTTGTTTAAATGAGAACCAACTTGAGAGAAGCGATTACCACTTAAACTTGGCCCAGTTTGAAAGCAAGTTTCATAACTATGAAGTCGTGGGAAGAGCTGCGATGGAAAGAAAGTGTAGAAGAACAAAGCAACAATAAAGAGATTCTTTTATTATGTTGATTTTGGGGCGAGTCTAAAAGCGAACGCATATTAAAGTAGCGTAGAAGCCTCCTATGAAAAATACGCACACATATTTAACCTATTTTTATTCCGAGACATTCGAGCCATAAATCTTCATAATTAAAGCAGTTCGGTTATGGAAATCTCGACTGCTGCTTCAGCACCGCCACCTGAATAGAGGTGTCGAAAAGTTCTAAATCCTTATTTTTTAATGGCAAAGGTAATGCCATTTAAAATAGTTATATTAATATTTGTAATGCACTGACGGCAGGTGAAGAGCGAATATATAACTAAGCTGAAAGAAAAGATAAATAAGGATGGGTTTAGTCGCATTCATTTATCATTTGGTTTTTATCGTATATATTTAACATTAAATCATCTGGCAGTGCCACTCTAATCTATCTCTCAAAATGTAAGAAAACAATTATGAGACTTGAAATAGATTCTTCCATGAATTATTTAAACACAATTATGTATTTCAACAATTTCTTCATCACAGTAGCTGTTGTTATACCACTATTTTCAATCTCTTCTAACTAAATATATAGTGCATGTGCATCTAGTACTAGATAATGTACGTTGATATTATTTTATTGGGAACTTTGTAAATTTTTTACTCTATAGGTTTCACATAACACAACAACTTTAATTAGCATGATAGAATTAATTAAGTCTGTACAAAGCCAATTTCTAACTCTACGAAACTTTTTCCTATTAAGATTTTTAATGAAGATAATATTGGAAGAAATACATATTTCTTATATTTATTCTTTTTACTTAAAAGGATTTAGCTAACATGAAAATTTCTGATCATATTTAAATTTAACATTTTTACCAAAAATTCTTCTCGCTGCACTTTAATTATAGCCAGAATATCGTTACAGGAACGTTTAAGCTTTTGTGGCCGTACATTTCCAAGCAATGCAGTACAATGCAGCAGTATCACTGGAGTAACACTCTCGCTTGGGAATATCGCCCTTTGTTTCGTCATTGCCTGCTTCCTTTCGTCGATTCCGCTTCCTAATGCTGGCGTGATAAATGAACGGAAAAGGAAATTTCACCTATGTGACTTGTGTACTTAATCCGCACTCTAGCGTCTTCTCGAGTGGCGAATTTTTCAAGCCGTATACATAGCCACAGCACTTTCTTTTGAAGAAGTTCGTCTATTTCACAAAGCTAGCTCCAATATTCTTATTCTTTAGTTACTGGTGGTTAGTTTCTGTATAATAACAGTAACAATAATGTCGTATTACTGTAGTGGAGAGCCTGGTCTTAGACATTTTCAGACTGCCTTAGCGCTAGCACTGTCGATCAGTTACCCATCCAACTAATAACCTCATCTGACGATCTCACTATCGAGGCCGTTTGACCTGCGCTCGTGCAGTCAGTTAGTTCCTGTATGTCAAGTGTAGCTTAAGAAAAAATCTCGTTGGTGATTATGGTTCTCTGTGTGTTTCAATGAGGCTCGAAACAGTTACTTTACATGTAAGCCGATATATAGCCGAAGACCCCGATCTCTATTAATGCTGATTAAAATCAGGACCTCAGCATTGATCATATGTGATGTTCAGGGTATCTTTAGCATCCTCCGATAATACCATATTTGAAGCGCCTCAATTTTATTCGCCATTAACGCCTTCAAAGTTTAAGTCTCATAC
>CALNHX010012435.1:0-25221 GCA_940337035.1 Agriotes lineatus
GTTATACTTTAATGTGAGCTTTATATATTAAAACATAATTTAAAATGTTTTGAGCAAGCAAGTAAGTTCATAAATTTGTGTATATAATTAATTTTTCTTAATAAAAAAGTATATGAAGTCTTAACATTAAGACTTAAAAGAAATTTTGTGAAAGAACAGAATTAACTATGCTTATAGTACTTGTAAAAAGGATATACAAATTAAAACAATAAAAAAAATGTTTGCAGTTAAATTAGAAATATTTGTATCAGCAAGTACAAACAACTTTTAGTATAATATTTTAAAATTATACTTTTTTGAGGCTAATGTAATTTTTTAGTTTAAAACTATTATTTTTATCGATGATCTGGCTATAAGATTTATTGACATTTTTTTAATAGTCATCATAATGATTTATATTCTAACCTTATTTTAAAATGTAGTTTTAAATTTTACTTTTAGCAATTAAAACATATTTAGTTTGATCTAAGGTTTTTTTAGCTTGCATATATATTCATTAACTTTAAAATTTCATTATATAAATTTTTTATTATCAAAAAGTTTTAATTATAATTGATTTAAATGTAAAATTGCACTAAAATGCTGTTTTTGCGAAGCATTTGTTTTAGTTCTATATTTTTTATCTGGAAACTGTATTAAACCATATATTTTTATAAATCAAGAATTATGTTTATAGCTAAATTTTCTTTTTTAAATACTTATAATAAGAATGCTTAAAAAACTAAATATAAAAACCTTGGTGATGCTAACTAAAAAAAAATCTTTGTAAATTTATGAAAGACTTAAGTGATTATTATTTCCCTTAGTAAAAGTTACTATAAATCTACTGCATTGTGATTTTAAGTGCCTATTTTGCAAACATAAACTTGTGTTTTCTATTATAGATAATAAAAGCATGCTCACTTTTAATAAGCAAATAATATCACAAAGTATAATTAAAAGCACCTGAAAAACTTGTATTTTTTTTGACAAGAACAATAATATTTGGCTATAGTTTTTAAATAAAATTTTTTAAAAGTGATAAGAACACAACCTCTACTATATATCTAGCTATTAAGCAAATTAAATTTTTTAAGATTTGTTAAATTTCTTTTTAGTAATTAAAAGCCATTATTGTGTTGCTGACTAAAATTTTAAAAAACGAGCTCAAGCTTTAATTACTTAACATATTATATATATAAGCTAATATTATTTGCATATAGATGCTTAACCTAAAAAAAAATTTTATTTAAAATTTGTGGACCCATTCAAAGCAAACTAAACAAAATATAAAACACTGTTTGACTAGATAAAATTTTCAGCTAATTCATTTTCTATTGACAAAAAAGAGATTCAGTGCTTAAAATTAATAGCAAGATAGATAAATTAACTGCTTGTCTATTCTTTACATATTAACAAAGGACTACATAGTGGTAGATCAATATACTTTAGTTTCTAAAAAGGTAAAATAAAAGCTTATACTTTTATTTTATTTTTATAAAAAAATTTAGAAGATATATTTATATAAAGGTTAACATGTTTTAATAAGTGTTAACAAAACAAAGAAACCTCAATGGTTTAGCAGTTTGTCTTGGCCACTTAGTTTTTTTCCTATCAATTTGACTGTTGCTCATAATAATCTAAGATGGCTTGTCTGAAGAACCAAATTTAATAGTAGGCACAAACAGTTTTTTTTATATGTTTTTTATTAGGAAAGCTTATAGATATAAGCTTTAAATTTTTTTAAAATGTTATTTTTTTATAACATATAATTACAAAGTAATTTTTAAAAATATTTTGGTAAAAAGTTTAAACCTAATTCTAATAAAGTTTATTAGTAAAAATATATATAAAAAGGTTATAATACCATTTAAATAGAAAAATTACAATTTTTATTTAAAATTTATATATCATAAAACCTGGCAAATCTAACTATTTTAATGATTGAAAGACTAGTCAGTTTTTATTGATATGTCAGCATTATCTATCAATTACATTAGTATTTTAAACACAATTGCTCTCTATAGTGTAAAGATTAATTTAAACTAAGTGTAGTATAAACATACCATAGCCCTTTATTATAGCTTACTAAGCAAAGAATTAGAATAATTATGATTTTGTTACCTTCAATTTTTTATTTAATTGAGGTTAACAATTTATTAAATGTTTGTCTTGCTTTAAAATTTGCAATAAAATCATTTTAAAAATAGGAAAAAGATAATGTTTATATTTATTTTGGGCGAGTAAAGTAAAAAAAGCATATCAATTTCACTATTGTTTTAAAGACTATTTAAAAAAAAACTAGTATTAATAAATTATTACTTAAATTAGAAGCTTGGTTTATTAGTTTAATAGTCTTAAATTCTTTGTTCAACCTTTATAAAAGGTACTACTGATTTAATTAATAAAAATAGAGTAAATTTTAAAAAAAAAAAATTAATATTTTTTTTATAAATACAAAAAAAAAATACTTGAAAATTTTATTTACTTACATTGTTATAAATACTTAACATCTTTTGTAAAAAAATTTAAGCTGTATAAAGCTCAAAGCAAGTATATAATGGATTTAATACTACCTTATGATATTTAAAAAAAATAATATGTGCAAATAAAAAAAATTGTTAGGTATCTAGGTTTTATAATCATAATGCAAAAATTTAATCAAGGTAAATTGTAAATTTTGATTTGTTGATATAAATCTAATTTGTTTACTAATACAAAATCAATGCTAGTAGGCTTTAATTTTATCCAAAAAGAAGCTAAAGATTAACTTAAGGGCCATTAAGTGACTATGTTTATTAGCCCCACCTGTAAATACTTATACTTTACAGTTCATCTGAGTTTTTAAATTAACTAGTATAATGCTTTATTTAAATTTCATTATACTTTTTATGCTTACTATTCTACTAATTTGAAAACACAGGCTTTTATTTTATAGTATTTCCAGCCTCTTTATCTGCCAGTTTTTTTGCAATTGTATGTAACAAAATAAAAATAATCTAAGACCTCTTAAAGTGTTATTAATTTTTTATAAAAAGTAGATTTAACATACACAAACAATTTTTTGAAAAAAATTAATACTACCTTACATATCAATTAAGTATCTTTGCTGATGATAAGATTATATTAAATTAACAAATTACAAAAAAGCACCATATAAAGAGGCTACCTATAAATAATTAATTGTAAATCTTAGTTTAAGTTGCCATTAAGCATGTTGATATAAACAAAATTACAATTATAATTTGTCAACAAGCTCATATACTTATCTAAAAAATTTAATTTTTAATAAGTAATAAACAGCTACCTTAAAATCTGTACTAAATAAAATGTAAAGAGCGCTATTATATATAAAAGGTTTTAGCTAAAGCCTTGAAGTTTATCTGATGCATTTGGTTTATTCTTAGATCTTTTCTAGTAATTATACATTTTATTTTATATTATTTTATATTATAAATATAATTTTATAAAGAAAAGCTGGCCTAAATTAACAATTAACTAATTGTATACTATGTATAATTTTATAAAACATAACTTTTGTATCAAAAATTAACTTTTTAATTTTTATGATTTTTAGTTTTATAAATTAAAAGCCATTTTTTTATATACAAAATAGACTTAAAATAGATATCAGGTTCTTAATTAATCTTAATAATTAATTAATGTTAGTGAACCTAATAATTTAATTTTAATTAAATTACTAAGAAGGTGTAAAAAACCATAAATTTTAAAATAAATCCAGTATATAAACTTGACACATTAAATAGTTATCATTTGATTTTACTCTCATAATTTTTTTGTTTAACTTTAAATTTTAAGGTTTAGCTTTCTGAAACTATAATTTTAAAATTAAATAATTTAATTATAAGACTTAGTTTTATAGTTGAAAAGTATAACTAAATAGACTTAACACTTTTAAAGCTTAAATTAAGTGATATATTATTTTTCCTCTTTTATAAAAAAATATAATTTTTAGGCTTTATTCAAGCAATTTTATCTTCTGGCATGATAAAAGACTAAAAAATACTTTGCAAAAGATGTTTTATTATAGAAAATTGTATATTTTGTATAAATAAACTTAATTTTTACTTAATTTATAATTATAAAAAGACATTCTTATATAGTTTTTCTAAATATTTTTTAAATACATAAACTTACTGAATAAACTAATTGTCAGTAGTTATAAAAGTATTTGATTAATAAATTTTTTTTATAGTTTTACAGACCTCTAAGATAGCTAAAATACTATTGTTCTTAGTCATAATAAGCTATATCTATTTTTATATAAATTGATGCTTAAATTTAGATATATGTGATAAAACATTATATAATAAATCTTACTAGCCATACATAAATTTTTATCAAACTATATTATTTTGTCTTTATCTTTTATTAATAGATTAATGCTTCTTAAATTTCTATAAATATAGTTTAAAAAAGAGTAAAAATGCATATTTGTGCTTTAAACACTTTTAAAGCTAGTTATATACTCTTTAATTTTTTTTTAAGATGGTAAAAATATTTACAATTTTTTTTATTTGAAAAGTACTTTTTAACTTGGTTATGACTAAATAAATTATATCTTTGATACTGATAATATGTTTAGATTTTTTTTTGTATAAAACTTTTTAGTGTTATAATAATTTATTGCAATACTTAAAATTGATGCTTAAAATATTTTTTATGATTAAATTGTATGCAATTTATACCATATTTAATATTTAGTCAAGCAATAAAAATTAACATCTTTTTATAAATGGGATATTGCATAATATTATACTGTTAAAACTAGCAAATTATATTATATTTTTTAATTTAATCTTTTTTTTATTTTACATTTTAAAACCTTTTGGTATTAGACCAAGATTGCAAAAAAAGCTTATTTTATTATAAACGCTGTTTTACTGTTTTCTAATGTTGATGACTTTTATTAATACATATATAATAATTACATCTATTAATTTTACTCAGTACAAATTAGTTTTTAAAGTTTTTTCTCAAGGTAAAGATATAATATCTTTAACATTTTAAATTTTAAGATAAAGATTTGATTATTATTACTAGTCTATAAATTTTTAACATCTAATTAAAAAAAAAGAGCCTAAATTCTATCTAATCTAAGACTTATTTTTACTTTTTTGATTAAAAGTTTTCTTAAATTTTTTGATTTTTTCATATATAGTACTATTTTTTTTATGTTTTCTTTTACACTAAAATTGTCTAAAGTAAGTAAAAATATAAAAACTATCATAATTCTATTATAAAGTCAGTAATACTTAGATCTTTAGAGACTATCTAATATTTTATATGCACCTTTTAGCAAAGATACCTGAGTCAGAATGTTTATTGTTTACTAATTATGCAACTTTTGTTAAATAAGCATAAAACTATTTTAAACCTGACTAAATATGTTAGATAATTAAAAAATTTAAAAATTACAAATAAGGAGATAAATTTGTTTCCTTTAGCCCAATGTACAATATTTAGAATATAAATTATATATTAAAATTTGCTTTAAAGGAAAAAAAATTAAATGATTTGAATAAGGAATTTATGATATTATATTTTACTTAAAAGTTTTTTATAGGATTAAAGAACATCAAATATAAAAAAAAAAGACTAAAATCTATACAAAACTAAAATAAATATACAAATAAAACTTTTTTTTTATATTATTTAAAGTTTAAAAAACGTCTTTTCTATGGAAATTGTATTAATTTTAAATAAATTTTATAGTAAAAAAAATTGTTTTTTGTTGCGAACATAGTACATAAAATATAATTTTTTTATAAATTAAGTAGCAATAATAGTAGCTTTTTTGTTATTATTTGTGTTTTTAAAAATAATACATGAAAAATAATTGATAATAATTTAAATTATATAAATTTTTTACACAATATATAAGATTTAACCACAATCCTAAAAACAATAAAATATACAAAAATAAAAAGAAGTTAATTTTTTTTTAATTAGCTAATTAGTAATTTTATACTCTATATGATAGTGTAAAACAAATTTTTAAAACATAATTTAGCTTTATAGCATGCAATATTGAGAAAATAAAACTTATTTAAACTTTAAATAACTATAAAAAAATTATTTAGTGACAAAAAGCCTAGTTTGCATCTAGGTTAAGTATTCTATGATTATTAATTCATTTTAGATTTTTTTTGATTATGCAATTATGTTAAATTATTTAAAAATATATATTTTTACATAATTTTTATAAGGTTACAATAATAAAAAAACAAGAGATTTATAAATTATTTATCTATTTAGCTTGTAAGTAATCTGATAAGGATAGATTTATTGTGTTTGTCCTAGATAAAAAACAAAAAATAATCATTTTCTGCTAGACTAGTTTCAATGTGCTTATAAGTTTTTTTAATACTATTGTATAAAAAAGAATAAAAATTACACACCCAAATAAAGTTTTAGAATATACTAGGTAATAATATTTTATAAACCTATCTAATGCTGCTATTTAAATTTTCTCTTTAGTATTTTTTTTGTTATTTGTTATATAAACTATTTTTATTAAATAAAAAAATTAATTTAACTTAGACTTTTTTTTTCAATAAAAACTTTATAGTCTTTAAGAAAATTATCTACTAGGTTAAACATTTAAAACTCATAAAAAATTGAAGATTTTCAATAAAAATATTAGTGAATGTCAGAACCAGCTAAGTAAAATTGTTTTTTTTTTATGTTTGTTTAATTTTAACAAATTAAGAGAAAAACTTTATCCTAGACTGCTAAGTAATTTTTTCTATTATCTGTAATTTAAAACAATTTTTTACAAAAGATTAATCTTATCATTTAGTTAAAGACTAATAGTATAGAAAGATATAAAAAAACATCTATGAATTATAGAACAAAATTTATATAATTATATATACATAAAACTTTCTTACAATCTATATAATTTTTTTACAAAAATATAATTTATAAATATAAGTATTTTATTCTAATGCTTATAAGTGCAATTTATTATAAATAGAATTAAAAAATTAAATTAAATTTCTTTTAAGTTCTACAAAACCATTTAATTAACTATCCAATTATATAATTTTAATAAAAGTGATTAATAATGTATATTTTCTTAGTAAAGTAAGAAGCTAATTTTGTGTTTTTGTAGGTAATATAAAAAAAATGATCTAAAATTACACTTAGATTAAATAAAAGTTTGATTAAGCAACTTAAGGCAAGCTAATATTCATGTTATATCTAAATTTAAAGCTAAGTAAATTAATTATAAATCCAGTAAAAAAACTGTTTTACTTTTATAAATTTGCCAATTAGTTATATGTTTTTATTGAAATTTATATATTTAGCTTATGTAAAAAGCTAAAAAAAAAGTAAGCTTATAAGTTCTACATATACACATATTATAGTTTATTAAAAGTAAAAATAAAAAAAGGTACTTTGCTTAGTAATCAAGGCAGTGAAAAAGATGTAATTTTCAGTCAATAAAGGTTTTTGTGACTAATGCTAATTTTTAATTAAAGATCTAAAGAAATTTGTAAAGATTTTCGACTTTTTATGTGACTTTAGAAATCTATACATACTTAATCAAAAAATTAAATTTTTTTATTATCTCGTAAATTAATAAATTTTATAAATTCTTAAGTTAGTATTAACTTTTTTTTAATTTTTTTATAACATTCCAAGATTCAAAAGCAGATTAAGAAGCATAGCTTTAGACAAGCCAACAATAACTAAACTTAGCAACTATAATTACTTAGCAATAATAGTAAATTTTTAACAAAATAAAAATTTTAAATCTTGTTTTTGTAAAGTAAATAAGTTTTATACCTTTTTAATCTTTAATAGGTATAATAAAATTGAAAAAAAAGTATAATTATGTGCTTAGTACTTTAATTTATTTTTTTATTAGGCTGAAACATCTTTTAATGTTATAGTTTTTTTATAGCTAGTAGAAATAAAATAACTGTTATAATATCTATCATAATACAGCACAAAACTACTTTATCAATTACATTAATTAATATAGGTATAATTAATTTGCAATTTATTGTAGATAAGTCATATCATAAAATAAAAAAGGTAGCTTTGTAAAGTTTATTACCTTTTAGTAAAATTAAGTTTTCACTTTTTAAAATTAATACTAGAAATCAGCTTTCTTATCATGAGAAGCTAAAAAACATTTTTTTTTCTATTACCCTTTAAAAATTCCCATCATTATTTATCATACTTGTTAATACTAGAGCTTTTAAAAATTTCTTCTATTAAGATTTCGATCACATAATCTGTAAATACATTTTTCTAGTATAGTTTTAAACTATTTCTTTTAAATTTTTAGTATAAATACTTAAATAATTTTTATAATTTTAATAAAGAAAGAATTAAAGATCATAGAGAAATATTTTAGATAGAAATAGTTAAAATTATATATACGCAAAAAGCAATGCATTTGCTAAAAGATTAGTATGTTAGAGCAAAAAAAATATTATAGCAAAAAAAAATGCTTATTCTTTGTCCCTCTTTTTCTCATATTAATAGATTACTAAATTTTAAAAAACTATATAAACCACTCAGAATCTATTAAAATTTATATGATAATTCAATTCTCACTTTTATTTAAATAAAATGATTAATAGATTATATTTTAGGACTACAGATTAGTTTTTAAGAAAATTTGTATAAAAATTTATCAATAAAAAACTATAAAGGGTGCTAACCTTTCAATTTTTATCCTTCCTTTTTAGTTTTTTTTTTCCTTAAAGATTTCAATATAATATTAGAGCTATAAGAAATTTTTTGGTTTAAAGGGGTATAAAAAGTCTCATAAATAATTTTTTTATAACATCAGTCAGAGCAACATTTGTTTTTTTTCAGTTTGTTCTTATTGCATAAATTACTGTTTTACTTAAGAAAAAGTCTTCATATCTATAATGATGACATAAAATAGTGATTGAGGAAGCTTTGCTAAACACAACCATATACTCTTATTTGCCCTGGGCCTTAAGTAATTTAGTAAAAAGCAAATCTTATAGTAGAAAAATCTAATTATAGTTGGCTAAGTAATGACCTCAAATTTTGAGGTTAATTTTAGTTATTACACCTGTTGCTGATTGCTAATTTGATAGACAAAACATGTTATTAAATATAAGTTATAAGCACACTGCAAACTTGTGTTACTTTAACAAATGAAAGTTGCTTATACTATATATCATATGCAAAAACTAAACTTATTTGGTTTTTATTTTTAATTAAAGGGGTCAGAGTTCACAAAGTTATATTATCTATACATGTTAAGAATGCAAACTTAGAAAAGATTCTGTTCTTTTATATATTAGTATAAATTAATAAGATATCATTAGGTTTGTTTATCTAAAAAATAAATGCTATATCTTTCATAATTATTTAGTACAAAACAAATTTATAATCATCATCTGTTAAAATTAAACTAATTTTTAAAATTATATAGATTTTAACTATCTTAGATAAAAAACTCTTTAACTAAATGTGATTGTTGTTAAGCTTTAATCTTTTTAAGTTAAGCTTTTTGATCTATGAGGACATTTTATATCTTTTATATGACAAATTATTAAAGAATAGACATGTTAAGTTGCCTAAATATATATATTAAAATATGTATTAAAGTTATCTATATTTTTATAGATATTTGTTCTTTAATTTATTTGATATTTATAAAAAATCTCTTTTTAAGATAAAATGAGTCCCTAAACTAGTTTTGCTATCAAAAATGTTTTGTCTTTAGAAATTATTGCTTATTTATTTATTTAACACTATAAAAGGAGAAAAGTTTAATAATTAATTAGTTGTTAAAGAAGCACTGCATATTTATAATGCTATAATATTATTTTAGAACAGTATATAGAACTATAATTCTAATACAATACAAGCTCTACTTATGTCTAGCTTTATGAGCTGCTAATGAATTATAAAGATACTTAATCTAAAAAGCTTTATTTTGCATTTTCAAGATTGCTCTTTATCTGCTTATTATATAAAATATTTTTTTCTACTAAACTACTAAAAAAAAGCATACCTTATTTCTCTGGTTTTTTATACATTTACCTAATTTTTTTTTCTTTTTTTCCTACTAAGCTATTTTACTTGTAAATTTATGCATAAAATTAAGATATAAGAAGTTCAATCTATGATATTTTTTTTTTCTAATTTTATATCATAAAAAATTAAGTTATATTTAAGTTGTGTTTTTATTGTTAATATTAACAAAAGTCTTAGTCCATTATAATGTTAATTAGATTTTTTCAACACTTTTATAGTAGGAATTACAGTTTTTACTTCGATAAACATAATTTTGTCAATTTTACTGAGTAATATAAGATTTAAATTATTAATTT
Source organism: Agriotes lineatus (assembly GCA_940337035.1). Taxonomy (NCBI): domain Eukaryota; kingdom Metazoa; phylum Arthropoda; class Insecta; order Coleoptera; family Elateridae; genus Agriotes; species Agriotes lineatus. The sequence goes on from CALNHX010012435.1 coordinate 10,335, forward strand.
TTATTACTATATAAAATAAATAACTTTGTATATTGTACATGCAATTAGTTATTTAGACTAAAATCTAAAAGGCAAGTTATGGCAGAACATATTTGTTTTTATTGATGGTAAAATTTATGTTTTTAATTGTTTTTAAATTTTTAAAAGATTGTGTTTTCTGCATGATATAATTTTTTCATAAATAAAATAAATAATTATGTTAAAAAAAATTTACATTACATTTTATAAAAAAGTATCTATAAAGTTTATTAATTGAACTAGCTCTTATATATATGTTTAAATTCATCAAGTTAAGGTTTGTGTTTTCTTGTTATTGTTGTCACTTCTGATGTTATACTAACTAGACTTAAGAAGTTAGTTTATTATAAAACAAGCATGTAAGTAAATCTTAGTCATCTTTATTAATCTAGCTAATGCAAAACATCATAAAAAATATAGGTATACAAATAAAAAAAAAAGTAAAAAAATTGTTTGAAAATTAAAAAAATCTTAAATTTGATTGTTTGTGCAACAAAATAAAGTGCAGAAATATAGCTAAATCAACCAATTATTTATACTTTTTTGTTTTTATTAATAAAAATACTTTTTTAACAAAAAATGGTTTAAATTAGATTAGTTAAATTAAACTAAATAACTAATTTAATTTTTTATATTATAAAATTATAAGAAAATTGTAAAGCTAAGTATTTTCAAATTCTTTATCTAATTTATTAGAATTTGGTACTTGATTTTATATTGTGTAAAGTTAATAAGTTTAAATTTTTTTTTCCTCTACTAATTTGAAATTTTTCACTTTTAATAACTTCTATAATAAAGATGCTCTATTTATCAATTTTTTTTATTAAAAATTTTTTATGAAAAGAGATAGAAAAACATATAAAAAACTTATATTTTTTAACATTTTTATAACATAGCTTAAAAAAATTAAGACATTATTGTGTTTAAATTAATACTAAAAGTATATGAACATTCCTATCATTAGCAATAATCATAAGCAATTAGCAATTAGCTATTGTCAACATAGATACCATAAAGTAATTGATAATTTGTAAGAATTGATAGACTGATTGTAGTAAAGGTTTTTAGATTAGATTAAATATAAAACTATAAATTATAAAATTAAATTCTTATAAAATTGACCTTGTTATATCAGTAAGCTTTTCTCTAGGCTATTAAACAGTTTATTACATATTCTATAATAGCTCTTAGATAAAAAGGCCCAAGTAAAGTTATAAAACTTTACCAAAATTCTAGATCATGTTAACCAAATTTTTTTTTATTTAATTGTGTAGTGACAAATTGAGTTTTAATATCTACTGTTAACCTTTAAAAAGTAAAAATGAATTTAAAAATTTATTTCTTATTTAATTTAGGTGGTTTCATGTTTTTATGGCGTAGCTAATAATATTTCTTTACAAAAAAAAATTTACTAGATAAAAGCTATTTTTAATGATATATTTTTTAAAGTATAATAAAAAAAAATGAGGTTAATCAGTATCAGAGAAAACTATAAATAAGAACAAAAGATAGTATACTTTATTGACATAGTAAGCACAATTAAGTTGACTCTTTAAAAACAAAATGTTATTATAAAATAAAGTAAAAAATTGCAGTTACTTTATAGTTTTCATATATTAACTATTAGCTACTAACAAAAAAAGTTTAGATTCTAATGCAAATTAATTCTGATTTGCATAAACATTTTTATTATATAAATATTTTGTCAAATTTTCTTATTAGAAAATTTAGCTAAAATAACTCAGATAAAATTTTACAATAATAAAAATAAGTAAATATATAACTTAACAATCTACAAACTTAAGTTAGCTTTTTTTAGTAATTTTGTAACAAAAAATTGTTTATAATCATATTTTAAACAAATGGTTTTAGAATAAGAAAGAAACACATTAAAAAACAATTAAAAAAGACTTAATTATTTATATCTGTTAAATTATATCATAAAGTAGTCTTAAGTGTGGTATGAATAAATGAATGTAAACAAATTATCTACTAAACTTTATTTAAGTTTAATTTAATTCTTTTTTTTATACAAGAGGCAAAAACTTTTTTGAAAAACTACGATGATATCTATTTGTATAATTTATTTTTTTATCAAAAAAAAAGGTTAAATGCCTTCTTGAAAGTAAATATCTGGTAATTTTGAATTAAATAAAGTAGAAGCATTGTTATACTAAGAAGTAAATGTGGTAAAGCTATAACATTTTTAAATAGAAAGAGGGCTTAAGACAAATATACAAAAACCATGTGTTAAGTTTGTAAAGCATAAAGTATAGAAGTATTATTTCTAAGTACAAATAACATGTATAATGTACAAGACAATGACAAAGGCCATAAAATTTTATAACAATTACTGATCAAAAAATTACAAGAAAGCAATAAATTATTTTTTTTATAAGTGGAAATTAAGCTAAATCTTAAAGATAGTTTTAATGTTAAAACTTAAAAAATAACAATAATGCTGATCTCAAGATACTAATTATATATCATTACAATAAAGCATTTTGTAATAATTACTCTATAAAAAGGTCACTTGAGTACATATAACTGCATTTTTGCAGTAAGAGCTTATTCTGTATGCTGTGTTTTAATGATATAAACTAGCCAAATCTTATAAAAAATACTAATAAGCAATATAATAATTAATATAAGTATGTTAAATATACAATTTTATATATTTTTTTTGCAAGAGATATAAAATACAAATATGGTATGTAGGTTCTCTTTAAACTTAACAATTTTTAATTTAACATCTTACTTGAGGATTCAAATTTTTTTTTATATAAATAATATAAAAAATTAAAGTAAGTATAATTATACCGTTATATAGTCTTATTAATTTTTTTAGTTTTTAAAATAACTTAAATAGATTTCAATATAAATTTGTTTTGTTATTAACAATATATTTTTTTAAAAAATATATAATATGAAATTTGCAATTATATTTATAAATAACTTTTTAATAAGTAAATTTCATCTGTTTTATTTTAGAGAAGAAAAAGTAGGTTAAAAAAAATTTAGGATTAGTAACAAGACTAATTATGTATATTCAGTATCAAAAGAAAAAATACAAAATTCTATTAGGTAGTTAATATGCTTAGATATCTTTATACAATTCTAATGCTAAGAGACCAATGGTAAAAAAAAGATTTTTAACTCTCCACATTATTTTTTTAGGACCCACACTTAAAGTGATTTATGAATGTGAAGAGCTACAAATTTGCATCATTGAAGCTGATTATTTATAACTTAAATTAGTACATACTTAAAATTGTCTTAAACAGTGTTTGTTTTATGTTGATTTACTAACTTTTGATAATTTAGCTATTTTTACTAGCTTTACAGAGATTACAAATTTTCACTAAAATCGCTTTAGATAAATTGTTTTGCTTATATACAATAAGATCTAATTATAAATTTAGCTTATGTTTATAGTTTTAAAATTTAGCAACTAGAACTTGTTGTGTATATATTATTTTTTAGAAGTCTAAAATTTTAAGACTCAAGTTAGTAGTGATAGTAGTTTGATTATAACAATTTTCAATTTTTTTTTAGTAAATTTATTTTGCAGCCCTAAAAAACACTAGTCATTGAACATACAGTTTTTTTTAACAAACAAACTGTTCTTTTTTAGTAGAAAAAAGTCTTAGTTTCTAGTAGTAACTATCTTAATAATTTTTCTTTTAGGTGGTCTCATCAACCTTGTCTATAATTAAAAACTATTATTGCAGCATATGTTTAGCTTTTATTAATAATAAGTTTAAGAAAGAAATTTATCTGAGAAAGTAAAAAAGTTTTATTATTTTAAAATTTTAGTTAATATTTTTACCTTTTAGCAAGTTAAGATATAAAAATAAAAACGTTTAATATTAAATATTCAAATTAGGATAAAATTTTTTAAACATTATATGATAGGATCCTTAAATTTTTACTAGTTTGAGTTTTTAGTATATAAAAACTAGAAGAACTACAAAAGCTTATTCTAAGCTTATTTCTGGTTAAGGTGGCTTAAAGCATAAGCTCATTTTAATTTAACTAAATTATTCGGTAAAAGTTAATAATAAGCGAATGACAAGTAAAAAACTATTCTCGCTATAATAATGTCAAAACTATAGGCTATTTTACTTATATTAGATGTACTTAAAGTCTTTTTATTTTTCAAATAGTTGCTTATTTAAAAAAAATAACAGAACTTCGTTTCCATGATATATAATATTTACTAATTTATGATAAAAAGAAAAAAGTTATTTATTAATTGCTATAGCATATATAAATGAAAGTCCTATTATATACGCAAATAATGTCAAGATCTTTATATAGATAACAAAAGAAAAAGACTTTAACTAATGCACAACATAATACAAAGCTTTATTGACAATTTCTCGAGTTTTTAATTACTATTTTGGAAACTAATATTAGTCTATGCAATAGAATTCAAAAAAACATAATAAATTATAAGATTAGGTAAACAAAACTTTTTTAATTAGCTTTAACAGTAGACCTTTAGATTGAGGTACAGCTCTGATAAAAAAAAATTTAATCAAAAATTGTATCTAGCACAATTATACTTATTTTTAAATATAGATATATAATTTATATAATTTTAATAAAGGAAATTCTATTTTTTCTATAAATTTTTTTAAAAATTATTTCACAGCGCTATATTATAGTCATCTGAAAGTAATGTTATTCGTAAACTATAATAAATTTATTGACTTTGTTATTGCATGATTAAAAAATATAATTAAGATTGTATAGATTATAGTGAGTGCATATAGTTTCTCTTAAAACAGCATAGCTTTAAAGTTTCAAGTAACATTATAAAGTACAGGTTTTAAAATCTAATTTTAGTGCATTAGTAATTGGCTTGTTTCTTTTATAAACTATATATATTGTTTAGTTTTTTTAGACATGCAATAATAAAAGCTTTTTATACAAAACTATACTATTTTTTTTTTGTTGAGAGCTAGCTTTCCTAGAGTCAATAATATATCTTTATTTAAATAAAACAGATGGCAGGCTTTAAGTTTATATAGGAGTTTTGAAGATTGTTTATCTAATACAATTTTTTTTTAGCTAGTTAAGAAAAAAAAGCAGCTTGAGACACATAATTTATCTAGCAAATATTGATAGCAAATTTTATTAAAAAAAGCTTAGCAATAGAAACGTAAATAAATATTAAACTTTTTTATATTTAGATATTATGCTTTATAGGTAGGCTAACCAATACACTAAAAGGTATCACTGAATTTTCTATTATTAAGCTAATTTAAAAAAAGTTTAAAACAATTCGAGATTTAAGAAAATTATTATAAACATATATCAAAAATAGTAAGTATAAAGCTTTTTAAAGTACATATAGCCGAACATATTTAAAATATACAAGTTAGATTTTATACTCAAAGTAAATGGCAGTGCAAAAGCTAAATAATATATATATTCTTTGTTAATAAAGATTAAAGTTACTAAATTAAAAATCTATTAGAGAGTTTAATGACCTTAGAATAAGAATGACAAAGAAAATTAAAATCACTGAAGGTAAATTAAGTTTGCTATATACAAAAGTAAATTTTTTTTGTTTGTAATTTATAAAATTTGTGTTAATTAGACTCATATAGGCTATAAACGTTCTAGTACTAATTTTATAAATTAGAATTGATACATTTTTAGGCACATCATAAAAAAAGCATTTTAGTTTTAAAGCAAACTAGAAAGACACAGATTGACTTAGTACTAAGAAGCTTGAGATCAGTAAAGAAATTATAAAACAAATTTTTAATTTTGCAAGAAAACTATTTTAAACTAAGATAAGCAAAACTTAAAAAAAACAAGATGCCTAACTTATTAAAATATAATATGATATATTAATAAGTTTTGTAATCATATTAATATCTTATGAATTTATAGTATCAACTAAAATAATTAAACACTAAATAAAAGTTTTTTTTACAACTAAAGCTAATATATTATAAGCCTTTTATGAGTAAAATAAAATTAAAAAGTAACCTGATGCAAAATTTTTAATCAAGTTACTAGAAAGCAAGAAGATAATCTATTTTAAATTAGCATTGTCAAAAAATTACTAATTTATCTAGTTTATTGAAACTTTAAAATGTACCACTTAGCTGTCAAAAGACAGTAGCTAACAATAGAGGATAGTAAAAAGTACAAAAATTATCTTAAAAGTAGACTGTAGTAAAGGTCTTTATAAAAAACATATTTTCATTAGGCTCTAAAACAAGCATAAAATATAGCAACAGCTTTTTTAAGTCTTTTAATACATATACCTGTAAAACAAGATGTGGAGTTATTAAGTAGATTATAATTTGAACATAAAATTTTTGATACAGAACAGCAATATTATATAAAGAGCTTAGTCTTAACAAAATCTTAGTTTTTTTCTTAAAATCCTAAAGTAGTCATCTATATTGCAAGCTGTAACAAACTTTAAGGTTATATGTAAAACTGACTACCTTATTACCTAAATATGATTATTATTTTTTACCAAAAAAAGATTGTAAATGATGTAAAAAATTTAAAAATATAATTTGTGGATTTCTTAATATGCTATTAAATTTAAAATTTTAAAAAGTTGTCTAATTATTTTAGTGATAGTTTTGACTTTCAAAAAAATTTATCTGTTTTACTAATTAATAATTTAAAATTATAATTTTCTAAAAATATTAAATACTTGTAAATTAAGAACCTAAAAAAAATTCTTTACCTTTTTTTAAAAAAACACAACTTTATCTGCATATTTTTGATGATCTTTTAATGATGTAAATTAATTTATTTTAAAAATTAAATTAATCTAATGACTTAAATTTTAAAAAAATTTGACAACTTTTTTTATTTGCTTTGTTAAATTTAGTATTAAGAGTATACGTTAGCTTTTATACAGGTAGGCTTGAAAGCAGAAGTAATAGTAATAATAAAAAAACCTAGCTTTTTTAAGTAAAGCTTTTAATGATATGCAACATAATCTATAAATACAACAGTATATTAAGTAGAAAATAAATAGGCAAGTAAGCTTACAAGCTTACATAAATAAAGACATTTTTATAAATTGCACATTTGTTGTTCAAATTTTGTTGTCAATTTATAAAATTAGTTTAAAGTAAAAAAATATACTTTAAATAAAAATTATAGACAGATTTTTTCTTTTTTTATAATTTTTTAAAAACAACTCAGCTTTCAAGTTTATAATAATAAAATTTAAGATGATTTCGTTATAATAATTTAAGCTTATTTTACAAAACAAAAAATATGTTATTAGCAAGAAGGCCTTATTTAGTAATATTGTCATATAATCAGAAAGTTGACTAAATATCTTAATTAAAATAAATTTTAGTAAACAACTATAAAAATATATTCATAAAAACTCTTATTGATTTTTTTATCTTAATTACAGATTATAGTTTATTTACAATCATGATCTTTATTTTGGTTATCTATTGTTATAATAATAATAAGAGCGCATTTTTTTTGCAATTTGACCAACAGATAGATTTAATTTAGTCCTGAGTAAGTATAATGCTAAATTGTGTTAAAAAAAAATTGCAACAAATAGTTTGTAAATTTTCATTCTGATGTTTTTATTTTGTACCTGTTTACAAATTATTAAGAAAACAGTTTTATAAATTTAGATCTTGACAAAAAAGTAAGCGTTTTAATCTGACCTAACACCTAAATACTTATATCTAATTAAAATATGATATATGAATTTAGAATATGCTTTATGTAATGCCTTAAATTTATCTTTGATAACATCTAATAAGTTTTTAAAATCTTGTATTTACAAAACTTTTAATATTTTTAATATATATTATAAAAATTTACTGTTGGTATTTATGTTGTTAAAACTTATAATCTAAAATATAAAACATAAGCTTAGTCAAACCTATTTGAGGCATAAAAGTCTATATAAAGTTACCATTTAAGCTTAACTTTTTATTTAATTTATATTAACTAAGTATAATAAGAATAATTATTTTTTTAAAATAAAAAAATTTCTCTAAATAAAATTTAGAGAACCTAAGTTTTATTTTGTAAGATTTAGCGCATAATTTCTTTTATAAAATTACTCTTGATGAATATCAAAATGTAAAAGATTATCTTAAAATTTTTTTATAAAAAAAACAGTACTGATAGTTTTAATAAAGTTTATAATGCTAAATATAATAGATTTATCTATTTGCTATAAAAAAAGCCTTTAACAAAGCTAATTAGAGTTTTTTTAGTAAGAATCTTTACAGTTGCTATTAGCCAAATTAATTTTTATAATCTTATCTTTTTTTAAAAAGCAATAAAAGCTAAATTTTGCTTTAATAAGTTTAATGGCATCAGTGTCTATGTATATAAAAGAAGGAGTTAATATAAAAGCTTTATAGATTTTTCATAAGTAACTTTTGCTTCAGCATATTTTTATAAAATTTGCAAAGTCAGATAGATTAGTTTAGAAATCAACGATGTTTTATGATTTAAGCTATATTGTTTTGATAAGACTAAAATTATATAGTATTAAATTAATAATATTTTACTCATTATAGTTTTAAAATTTTTAATAAAAGCTTGCTTTAGATTTTTTATTTTCTAAGACAATAATTATATTGAATATATCTATGTATATAATTTTAGCAATAAATTTTCTCGTGTTAAGAAAATTTTAATTTCATTTAACAAAACTAAATATAAAGAATTTTTTAGTATCTTTAACCTAGTATTTTATATTTTAAATTTGTTAAAAATAATACTTTATAAAATTAATGAGTAAAAATACCAGTATCAAATTTTCAGTGCATTTTACTAATAATTTCTTAATTTTTTTGTATGAATTTGATAAACTTTGGCCACTAAGTTTTTTTTAAATTTTTTTTTATATAATAAGGTTGAATGATAAAATTAAATTATTACGTGTCTATCTAAAATTTTTTTAAATACTATTAAACACATTAATTATATAAAGAAAATGTTAAATTATATAAAAATAAAGCTAAAAGGTAAAATTTTACTTTATCTAATATAATATAACTTTATAATTTAGAGTAAAGTTGTAAAGTTTCATTTTCTATTTTTATTTAATCTATACTATATTTAAAGTGATATTTTTTTTAAGTCACTAAGGCTTATCTTATAAAGAAAATTTATAAGTATTATTTAAAGAAATAATCTAATACATTATGGAAAATTACTTATACTATGAAATAATTTTATAAAAATTTATATAAAAATAATTATTTATTTAATTCATTATTTGTTATGTTAACCTATATGATTAAATTATAGTTAGTGTAACTATACCTTAGCTGATAAAAAGTAAGGTAAATGTTTTTTGTTGTTTATTTTTAGAAATGAAGTAGTTTATTTTATAATACTAAACTATAATTTTTTATGAAAGCTTGACAGCTGTTATTTATTAAGATGTTTTCATAGAAAATAAGCAATTAGCTACAGAGAAAATTTTTAAAATCTAGTTTAACTATATCAATACACTTATTTAAAAAAAAAAATTTTAATGTAAGTACTTAATTACTATAAATCTAATTGTTAAAAAAATTGCCCTATTTCTATTAAAAAGGGTTACTAATTTATATTACATTAACTAAATTTCAATAAGATCTTAAAAAAAATGAGAAAAACAAAAAAAATTGATATTTTTTAAACTAAGAGCTTCTATCTTTTATCAAAAATATAAATAATAATTTTTTTTAATCACTAAACAATTAGACAACATTACAGTGATATGAAATCTAAAGAATAAAACTAACATACTTCTAGTTTAATTTTAGCACATATAAAATTATATAAGAAAAGATTAAATAAAATTAAATGGTTTTTATTTCACATTATTGTTTGTAATCTATTTTTTATAATAATATATTATTTTTTATAAATTTTATAGCAATAAGTAAAGTTAAGCTAATAGACTAATAGTTATTTAACATAATTAATTGTTTAATTATACAATAACATAATAATTATTTATATACCATGCACGCTTTTAAATTTCTTTTGTTAATCAATAGAAAAACTAGAAATATTTTGATACCAATAATATATCAGCTGAGCTAATGTATTTTTTTTTCTTTAAAACAGGCTCTTACTTTTTGCAAAATGTAAGTTATGTGGCAGTAGAAAATGTTTTCTACCACTAATATATAAAGACAAAAAATTGTTAATCAGTTATAATAGAGCTGCTATATAACTTATCACATCCACAGCTTAGCTAGTAACAAAATCTTTAAAGATTATATTCTTTTTTCTTTTTTTTATAAGAATAAAAATTTATTTACTTTATAAAAACACTTTTTTTTGCCAAGTAATAGTAGTGTGTCTAAGCACTGAGAAAAGCATTCATTTTTTACTTTGCTTTTTGATAGCTAAAAAGTCATTTTTTATTATTATAAAACAAAACCTAAAATATATTGTCTTTAACTTAAAAGAGTAAATAAAGACAGTAAGTTCAACTATATAACTATTTATTAAGGGGAAAGTATATAAAAATTGATATTTACTCAATACTATATATTTTTGTTTAAAAAAAGAGCAACAATACTAATTATTAAATATAGTTATATAAAATAAAATAACTTCTTAGGCAAGTACATCAAATTAAAGTTAATTGTATTATAATTCATATTGCAATTTTTTTACAAAATCAATAAAATTTGCTTTTATCATCTATAAGAAATAAATTTATTTATTTATAGCTAATTAGTTTATATTATATAAATTATATGCTAATATACTTGTATCCTAGATATGGTGATTGTTTTTTATTTTAGAATTTTTTTCATACTATTTATTAACTAAATTAGCATATAAGTGTTTATATTAGACTATTTAATCTAAAAGATAATAAATAAAATATAATACTTGTTTTAAAATTTTCTAAATCAAACTTTATATCTTAATTTTTTTTTATCTGACAATTTAATTATTATAAACTATAAACACAGTCTAAGATATTTTTTTAATTTTGAATTTTCTATATAATTTTTATAATTCAAAATATTTTTTTAAAATTGTTTTAAGTTATGTTTTTCTTATATAAATGAACTTTTGCTTCAAAATAGTGTTTTTTATTTTTTTATAATAAATAAGGCTTATCAAATATTATCTAGCCTAACATATAATAAATCCTTAGTTTTATATACTGTTGACTTTTATAAAGAAAATTTATAAGCCTGTTATAGATATATATCTTTAGTTTGAAAATAAGTTAAAAAATTAAAACTTTAAAGTAAATAAAAAAAATAAGAGTTTTTTTTTTAAATTTGTTATTTAAATTTTTTTATAAGATAAATGTGTGATATTAGTTTATTAGATTCTAATTTTTGTTTTATTTATCAAATAAATTAATTGATTATATATAGATAAATATTTTGCAAAAAAACTTTCCATTATCTGAGCATTTAGTATAATAATACTAGAAAATAAAAGATGTATTATATATATCTTATAACTATTGCTAAATGTATATCCTTATTAATAAATCTTAGTATTTTAGAGCAATATGGTAGTAATAAAATAATTAGTTATAGTAAATAGTAATATTATTGAGCTAAATTATATTTATAATAAATAATTAAAAAAATTTAAATTAAAGATGAAGATCATAGAAATACGCCAAAATATAGAATTATAATGCAAAAGCAAGATTTACATTATAGCTATTTATAACTTGTTTACTTGTTTAAGCTTGTAAATTTTAGATGCTTGATTATTTTAGGATAATGTTTGATATCATTTTTTGATTATAAACTACAAATTTATTATACACATTAATATACTTAAAAAAGAATCAAAAAAATACTTAATTAAATATAAATTAATTAGTTTGTTGGCTTTAAAAAGCTAATGGTTAGTATATTTTTACAAATAAAAAACTTAATTAAAATTGCATATTTTTTTTTAATTAAATAACTTTTTTAACTAAGTTATTAAATTAAAATCACTATAAATTATGTGCATCTATTTGCTAAACATAATATAATTTTTTTTTCGTAGTATGACTTAATAAATAAAAAACTTTTTTAAAAAAATTATAAGGCTTATAGCTAATAAAAACTCAACAATAAAAATAATGATGTTTAGAGTTTCTTGTAATTCTAATTAGTTCTTTATAATTAGCATTAGGATTCTTAAAAATTACATAGAATCATATGTTATTTAATTTAAAAATTATATTTTTTTGTTTTTTTATATAATTTTTATGTAAAGTTGTCATTTTTTAGCACTTTTGTTCTAACAGTTTTTTTAACAATTAATTTATCTAATATATATAAACTTACTAATAAGCATATAGCTTTTTCAGAGTTATAGCTTTTTAAATTTAGCTATTAAGAAAAAGTATATAATTTTCTTTATATCTGTTTAGATGTTGAATTTATTTTTAAAATTTTTAGTTTTATTTAGTTAAAAAATTGTAACCTTAATCAAATTTACAAAAGCTTATATTTAATTAACAATTCTAAAACTAATTAAAACCTTCTTATAACTTATTTACAACTTTAAAAAAAATTATACTTTATATTTTAGATCTAAAATAAAGCTTTATTTAAATAAAAATTAAAATTTTTTGTATATATAAAAAGGTAATAATCACAAAAAAATGATGTAAAAGTGTTTAAATACTATTTTTGTTTTATGCTTATATATAGTTTATAGTACTAGAATAATTTTTTTTGAATAAGTTTAGCTATATTTTTTATTTAATATATATCTTCTTATATTTAAAAGAGATCTTTTACTAAAAAAAATTTTAGTTTGTTTTTAAAAGCTAAAAAGATTTTGCCAAATATAATAATTATGCTTATTTTTATAGAAACTTGTTTATGTGCATTTATTGAAAAAGCTTTTATAAATTTTTTTTATCAGATTTTTTTTTTATATTTATATAGTTTTAAGTCATAACATAATAAAATAGGTTATTTAACTACTTTTGTATGATAATTTTTTTTTATTATTATAAATATTTTTATATTTTCTATATATTTAATATTGATTTAAGTTTTTAGCTATTAGATAATTAGTTTTTTTTTTGTGTCTTAAAATTTATATTATCTTAAAGTTACTTTTTGGGCTATAAAATAATTTTAGTAATTAATTTAGTTTGCAAATTTCTACTATGATAAGTTTAACGTTTTTGCTTTTTTTAACTTTAATTAAACTTGTTTATCTTTATTCTAGGTCTATAAATTTAAAATTAGTTTGTGACTACAGACACACCCTATATTATAATGGCTTGAATTGATTTAACTTTTAAGAAATAAACTAATTATATAGCAGTTTCTGTGATAGTGCCATTAAGCAAACTGATTGGCTGCCACGGCTTAAATTTTTTATAAAAACTTGTTTATAAGTTGTTAAAATTTATTTCTGAAAGAGTTAAAATTTTTTCCTTTAAACCTACTGATGAGCTATATGGAGCTATCTAATATTAAGTTTACTCATCTGAAGTTTTTGATGAGAACCAATTATCATATGAGAGTTTATATGAAATGTAGTATCCTTGCTTAAAAAGAAAAACAATAAATTAGCTCACAGAAATTATTTTTTTAAAATTTTTATGATTGTTAACTGCTTTAGCCTCTAAAATCAATAAATTATCGACTTTTGCCTCATTCTCTCTTCCCTATATCAAAATTTAAAAAAATTATCTTTCTTTCTCAACAGAAATATTGCTAAGAGTCATAGATGTTTGTTTATCGCTTTTTTAATATTCTACATAATTGGTTAATATTCTGAATGCACGACTTTTTTAAAAATAATTTTAGTCTAGAATGATATTATACTTTATTGATTTAACGCGCTCATTTATTTTGGGACAATTATCCGCAAGGCGCCCTATTGCTTTAATATAATCTACTGGTACAATTATCTCTGGGGTACTTAGATTTCGGTTAAGCTGCTTGACGTTATCTCAAACTTGTTACAATGAAAAGAAAGCAAAGAACCTTGTTTTCTACATTCTACTACTGTGTTGCTGATTTTCACTTTTTACTCGAACAGTTGTGGAGTCCACCGGATGATTCGAAATTATAATGCTTAAAATTTGTTTTTGTGTGATAGATTTATTTAACTTTAGTGAACTGAAGTTCTATAATATAAATAAATTTATAAAATTTGATGACATTTTATTTTTTGACTTTTTGCATTTTGGAAGCCGATCTAACTTTTTAAGGGTCGTTTCTTAGCCCAAGCTTTCTAGTACGTTACATTGAATTTGGAGCTAGTATAATGACGCTCGATTATCTCCAGGAGCTCCTCCCATTGATCGTTACTGAGGATATGTAGGCCATCCTGGATTTATTTTAATTGCGACTCTAATTCAAAGTATTCTTGAAGTGATAGAGTGTCTGCAAGTGAAGTGAAAGCTCGGTTAAGGAATTGAGTCTTAAATTTAGGCGAAGACCAGTAGTAGTCCATGATGACTCGAAATACAGTGACGCCGCCGGGGATGTTGTTCATTTTCAGATTTACAAAACCTTTACCGCTTTCGGAAGCGTTGCGTGGTTTGAACCCAGAAATAGCTAGGAGGTTGATAAAAGTGTGATTGAACAGGTTTTATTAAACGAGTTCATTAGGGAGATCTCTTCAATTTGTGGGAGATATAGAGTTTCGATCATGTATCTCTTAGTGTGTTTCATGAGGCCATCTTCAGTGGGCTTTGGTAAATCTAGTGTTTCATCACAGTTTAATTGACTTTGAGCAAAGAGGACATAAAGCTGAGAAGGTTGCTTGACACAGTTCTTAACCTTAAGCTCAAATAGGTTAGCGATATAGTCGTTGTAGTGAGCGATTATTCTGTTGAGTTCTTTGTCGGTGATGTTCGAATATTGAGAACTACTAAAAGTTTCAAAATGAC
>CALNHX010012436.1:0-25219 GCA_940337035.1 Agriotes lineatus
CATTATAAATAAAAGGTATAACATTCGATTTTTAAATTTTTTAAATTCAATAACTACCACATGTAAAGTCCGCTTGATTTTGCTATGGCCCTAGTAGCCTGCCTCAATCTGTATAATTAATGCTTTTTGGTACTACTTTATATTTCAAGATCTGGCAAAGACTGCAAGTATTTTCAAGCTTTTGGTAATAGAAAACTATTAATCGTACGATTATTGTTTTAATAATTGTAATATTAATGGAGGCCACCCCTGTGGTTGAGTGGGCTTGTTGTCTGCTTAGCAACCAGGTGGACATGGGTTCAAATCTGGCCGTAGCCGAGAATTTTCTCGGAGCGGCAGTGGATTTGAACTCATTAGTTAAGTTAGATGTAAGTTGTTGTGTGTGTGGTATGTTTGCATGCGGGGGAACGCAGTGAAAGTCGCGTGGGGCGCATTACCTCCGTTGCACTTCCCGCGAGGTATAAATGGTCCTCGACACCGAAAGGTAAAAGAGGCTATAGATCATGAATGAATGAATGAAAATATTAATGGTCATCGTGAAAGTACTAATTTGTTCCATCACTTACTTTTAGACCAAGGTTGCAAATTTATAGACTTGTTATAGGTTTTACAGTACCCCCGTGCCATTTCAATCGGATTATACTGACTATTGCATACATCTGTGAAATGGCGTCATATCACCAACCAGAAACATCATATTTCGAATTTTAAACCAATCTCAGAACGTGTTACGTTATAAATCAGTCGTTAAGCACTTCATCACACAAAAAGGCAAAGCACGTTCTAATTACGCCTCAACAGTCCTGTAACAGGAAGTTGACCAACTAAACCTTATTGGCAGGGGGGGGGGGGGTCGATTTAATACAATTTAGCTTAGGGTCAGATGCTGTTACAATGGTTGTTAATCGCAACAAAATAAAAGGGGGGAACGGGCGTCACAGATTTTTGAAGGGAATAACAAACCAGCTCTCGTGGAAATTTGAAATAAGAGAGCTCTTGCTTAGCTTCAGTGCCACTTGTGTGAGAAGTCCCAGTCTTTTTACCCTCGGACCTACCTTTGTGATGGTCTGCATCTGCCAAGACACCTTACAAACACAATACACTAAAATAAAAGGCAATAAAGATTAGAATCAAATTGAATCTATTAACATTACATAGGCATGTCAATATTTGACATCGAATATAATGAAAGGGTTAGTACTCTTAATTAGTTAACTATTAAAGCAAGTCATAATACCTGTTTCACGTCCGGCGATGCGTTTTATAGGATGTCTCACAGCGCACCGTAGCCTTATAAAAGAAATGTGTAGTGGGGAATGACTTCTTCAATCTGAATCACAATTCACTTGGGATGCAGTGCAACGAGCGGATGAATACCAGTAAATGAGGCGTAGCGCACAAATCCTTAACAACAGGTACTACTCTTCTTGTAATGGGCACATCAAACCTTTCTTGTAATCGGAGATCCGCTAGTGGATGGCATAGTTTACAAAAATGGTCGATGGATCTTTTTGTAGAATATTTCCCAAATACAATTTCAACACCAAAAAACAATGATTTTTTAAAATAATGTTAAAAATCAGGTGTTCCTTCGATTCTCTAAAACCTAAACAACGCAGGCGAGATGTCGCAAGGCTGTTATAAAAAATTACTACATTTCACTGGTGAGGAGAAATTGTAACCTATTGGTCAAAATTTGAAAATTCCAGTCTTTTGATTGGTTAAAATTTTGTGAGGGGAATAGTCATAGTAATAACGTAAGATCCGGTCGCCGGGGACCATAGCTAAGTGGTTAAGCATTCTGGTTACTGACCTAAACGTCGACGAGAGTTCGATCCCCGGTCCCGGTGAGGTTTCCAAAAATTAAAGAATGCTGATCAAAGCCTCTACAGAATGCCATCATTCGGAAGTGATGTAAAGCCGTGGGTTCCATGGTACTATGCGATGTGTAATATGTAAAAGATCTCTTGCTAGGATTGAAACTCCTTAGTCTCAGCAAAATTCTAAGTAGGACCAAGGTACCTGGTACTCTGCATGCCTAGACCTTGTCCACGGGGTTGGAAAAAAGGGCCTATGAAGGCCTACTTGCTTGACATCAGTCTCCCCACAACAAATACTACTACAAGGTCCGGTCAGATTTAATAATAAGTATTTTTAAGCAAATGTGAAGATCAAAATTTAGTAAAGATTTTCGTCACTAAGATCAACTGTCCTTTGACTTTTCAATTTCTAGAATGATTGTAATACATACATATGTCTTATTGCTTTCTATCAAAAAGGTTTGCAGCGATTTTTAAGTCATTGTACCTTTTGGAAATGAAAAGGGTAGAAACCGTTCATCTTCAATGTGCGCCAAACAAAGTTCTGAGAAACATTAGCTTTCTGGGCAATTTGACGTGTACTAGTTGTCGATTCAGCATCTACCCTTTCCAATACTTCTTCTTCAACATTAACCGCGTGTCGATTTGGTCTTCCACCATCATGACCCTTCTGTGGTTGTAAATTCCTAGTCTCTCTTCTCCGTTGAATAACCTGGAGAAATGTATTTTCGAAACAGATCGGTTTACTTGGAAATTTTTCTAAATACATACGCCTTGCTCGTGCAGCACTTTCATCGGCAGCTTCGTAAACTATTATCATGTCCATGTATTCATCGTTAATGTAATTCACCATTTTATCTGAACTAATAATTTAATAACAACCATTAATAACATTTGATGTGCCGGGGTCGGTAGCTCAGTGGTAGGCATCCTGACTACTGATCTAAGGGTTGCGAGTTCGATTCACGGTAAGGTTTTCAAAAATAAAAAATTGCAGATGAAAGCTAGAGTCCCTGTATAATATTAAATTATATACAGATACTCTAATGAAAGCCTCTACAGAATGCCATCATTCGGAAGTGATGTAAAAGCGTGGGTCCCATGTTACTACGATGTGTAGCATGTAAAAGATCCCTTGCTAGGGTTGGAACTCCTTAGTCTCGGCAAAATTCTAAGTAGGACTTTGGCCATATGACCCAAGCAGCCGGCGTCTAAGGTACCTGGTACTCTGCATGCCTAAACCTGTCCATTAACAAACAAACAAACATTTGATGTGTTTAAATTTACTGAAATGTCAATTTGACACTTTCCTAAATTTCGACAGCAACTTCTCTATTATTTTTTTATTATTCAGCAGCTCTGAGTAGTTGCTACAAAAATTATTAGACATTAAAAAGAAAAATTAGGAAGCCCTAATTTCTATTTTACATTTATTTTAAATATTTGTTTAACTAAATGTGGTTCAGTTAACTCAAATATCCCCAATTTAAATTTAAAACATAAATTACCCACATAATTTCCGAACAACTAAAGTAGGTTTTTTTCATATAAAAATTTTGAAGGTCAAAGAATTTAAGGTTTATGTTGGCATTACTTGGATTCTTTTAAAATAATATGTTGGTAGAATTTGTTTTAGTAACTTTTTAGAACTAAAAATTGGTGGGAAATTTAAAATCTGGCATTAAAGGAGTTTTGTTGTTACGTAATCGTTCGTAAACTTCTTCTTCTGGCATGTTAGGCTGCAGATACAACAGTTCCTCTGCACACCTGAGAATTGCTTTTTTTACATTTAATTTTAACAGATTCTGTTTTTCGCGCGTATTTATTTTCGAAAAAGAAAAGCTGACAATTTAATTTTAAATGTTAAAATGACACAAGTCGTTTACAGAAAAACCTGACGAAAATAAATTTTCTTAATAACTTTAAAAAAGCAGTTTTGCCAATTTTATCTTGGCCTTGAAAATTTTTATAAAAAAAAAACGTACTTTCTCCTTGCAACTTTTTAATTATTGAGATTTTCTAAAAATGTTATTTAAAAGAATATTTACTTTAGACCCCTCTATCCACCCTAAAAATCTCCTCCGTACATTATAAATCACCCTGTATTAGCTACAACTAGCCTATGCTTTTGATTCTATTTATGCCTCTATTTTGGTTTTGATATGCTTCCTCATATTGTATGTCTCTCATATAAGTGATGAAGTCTATGATGCGTCTTGCATTTATTTCTTCTGCTACAAAGGTATATCTATCATCCATTCTGTTGGTTCCAAGTGTTCCCAATTATCAGTTCTTTTTCTGTGCAGAATTTTATTTTTTTCCCATTTCTATTTTATGTTTCTCTTCCTAATTCTTCCATGTAGCCCAGATCTCTTTCTTTCTCCTTTCATTTTCTGGAATTCCAATCTCCCATGATTATAATTTTTTCGTTTTTATCTTTTAGCTGACCTATTATCTGTTGTAATTTTTCATAGAACTCCTTTATTAACTCTTCCTCTTCTCCTTCTACAGGCACCTATATGTCTTGTAAAAGAATGATTATTTTTGTTATTCTGGAACTTCTTGCTTCAAAATGTGTTATTCTGTTGTTTATTTCTATATTTAGTATAATGCCTACTTATTCTTTGGCTCTCCATCCTCCTTCTACCCCAGTCGTTTATTTTAAAAATTGTGTCGTTGATTGTCGACAAAATTGTATGTGCAGCTCATTGTATAGAGCTGTTCCTTGCAAAAAACAGTGCTCTATCTGCACTTGGTACACACATAGCTATGGTTTGCACTGAAATACTCAATTAAAAGCTTCTTGTTCTTGTTTCCAGTATCAAGTTTAGAAACAGTATTAAAATAAATGAATTTAATGTGCAACTTAAAGAAACCAAATCATGACCAATCTCCATCCAAAAAAACTGTGAACAGAATATTCATGTTTGTTTTTGGGTATTTGGTCTCTGAAAAATTAGAAATATAAAATATCAAAAGTTTTGAGGGACAATCTGCCTTTGTTATCAAAACTATTAAAACTAAAAATTAATAAGAAAACTTAGCTTTTCACTGGGACTGAAAAACGACCAACCTTCAATGAACGAGGGCAGATTGCCCCTCGAAACATTCGATATTTAATATTTTTAATTTTTCAGTAGTGAAATGCCCAAAAAAGAACGAATTATATCACGCCACAAAAAGGTTTTAGAGATT
Source organism: Agriotes lineatus (assembly GCA_940337035.1). Classification (NCBI taxonomy): domain Eukaryota; kingdom Metazoa; phylum Arthropoda; class Insecta; order Coleoptera; family Elateridae; genus Agriotes; species Agriotes lineatus. Next base: position 5,016 of record CALNHX010012436.1, read on the forward strand.
ATGTGAAGAAAATATCCCGCCTGATTTCAGTATGTCATTGCTAAACAACAAATAGCTTATAGGAAAATTTTACAATAAGGCTTTTATTTTACGTAAACATTTTATAAATAGATGATAAAATAATTAGTTAAAGTGACTTCGTCAACTTTATGACTGGGGACTGTAAGGTAATCTACCCATGTTCTTAGAACAATTTCTAAAAAATCGGGTCATCACTGTTAAAGTCGGTGTCGCAATATTTGACCCTTATCCACTAAAGCACGGAACCCCTTAAGGCTCCCCACTAAGTGCCACGCTGTTTTTAGTAGCCACCAACTCAGTGCTATCTGGTATTATAGCACATCTTTATGCTATTGTGTACGCAGACGACTTCAAGATAAGCAATTCCAGCAAGGTTATTCAAGATTCACTACAAATCGGCCTTGCAGAGATTTCTTGAGCATTTTAATATCAACCACTAAAACTAAATCAATACATTTTTGTAGAAAAAGATCTACTTGTACCCAAGTTCCTGTATTTACACTGGGAGAACAGCAGACAATAGAAAATGTCCAAACTTTTTAAGTATCTGGTCATAGTGTTAGACAGAAAACTCACCTGGAAAGCGTATATCGACCAACTTGTTTGTTCTGTTAAGAGAACGCTTAATACAATTAAAAGTTTAGCTCACACCAGCTGGGGATCCGATAGAAAAACTCTTTTACTTCTTCACAAGAGCCTCGTGCTTTCCAAAATCGATTACGAGTGCGTGGCGTAGGTATGCTTCCGCAGAACCTAGCAGATTAAAACCATAAGATGTTGTACATAACCGAGGTATTCGGTACGTCATAGGAGCTTTTCATACCTGTCCTACTATGAGTCTCTATGCAGATTCTGGTTTCCTACCTTTAAACTTAAGAAGAGAAAAAATCATCGCTTCTTATCGAATCAGGTTGCATATGTATGCTGGACATTCTGTTCTGTCTCTTTTCAAAGATGCCACGTTTTTTGCTCGTTATCGAGAAGAACCTTTGAATAAATAGAGAAGAACAGACAAGACACAAGTCCTCTGCATTCTGATCAGATATAGTAATAAGAACGCTACACCTACCAGAGCATTCTATACATTTACCTATTTATTTTTTTTATTTATTTCGTAGGTACTCAGCCAACAGCCGTTAGGCCAATTATAGGCATCGCTGTACATTTATCTGAAACATTAGAGCCAGAGCCACCGTGGTTAATCAACGTACCTGAAATTAGATTCGATTTGCAACAAGTCAATAAAGGAGAAGTAAATCCAGGCATACTTAAGCAACTCTATTTGTCGCTGACAGAAGATGATGGTAATTACCACTTTCTTTTTACGGGTGGCTCCAAGTCTGTGCAGGTATTGTGAGGGTCGCGTAATTACAAACATTTTAATTTTTATTTTAGCTACTTTATTTCTAGGAAGAACACATTTTTATTTTAGCTATTTTATTTCTAGGAAGGACAATAATATATTTGATTTGACAAGGGTGTAACCCGACTCCTCTTGCCGCGCAATGTAATAATACCTGGCGCGAGAGGCGAAAAATACTATATTATATTTATGACTAGGGGTTTAGACGGATTTGTGAAACAAACAGCTCAAACCGCCGACTAATTTAGTTTGGGGATTTATTAGGTTACGATTTCAGCCAAAGAAACACGTGTTCGAGTAGGTCGTGGGAAACCGCAATTTAAAACTTGATGGAAAAGGATTAAAACCGTCGTGTGTTTTGGAAGGGCAGCTACCAATTAACATCGCGTCGCTATAGCAACGAAATTTAGATTTTGTTGTCATTGGATGGACACGCCGCAACCCAGGATGGAGGGGCTTTTGTAAGTTGCATAAAACACTCGGCAGAGAACGGAGAAAGCAAGAAAAACGAGGTCTGGTGTATGTAGTAGTTCTGCTCGTAATAGGGAGAACTACTACAACATTTGATAATTTATTTAACTCTTATTTCACTAGGTACAGCGCAGCCTGGCATTGCGGGATTTTCTCCGTTAGTAAGGCGGCGTGAGTACCAACTCTTTGCCTTTCTTGTTCCAGTAGGTACAGCGCAGCTCGACATTGCGGAGTTTCCCCGTTAGTACGGAGGCGTGAGTACCAATTCTTTGCCTTTCCCTTACTTTACTTAACACTGCCAGGCACCACAGTAACCAGACTCAGGCTAGCAGATAGCCCTTCTTGTCGCTAGGCGAGTTAACAACGAACGTCCGATGTCAGTTTAGGCTCCGAAACAGCGCAATACTTGTAACAGTAATATAGTGCTTTTACCTTAGCTCTAATAAAGAATGATCGATTTCCATGACGTTTTTTTTGCTGTAAGAACTGAAGATCCCCAGTCTCTATACGAACTAAGTAAAGTTAGCCTAAGTACGACCGTTTAGGTTAATCACCTGTAACTCCATCATATCACCCGGCCGTAACCAAAAAACATACACAACGTAGGCACATACACGAGCTAAAAGCAACCAGGGTGTTCACCGTTACAGTACTGGATACGCGATAGTCTATGGAAGTTCAATCATCAAACGTTCTCTCCCTTCCTATACTAGCGTATATGTATGGAAGCTAATCACTCTGCATTTGTCATTTGCAGTAACTCCGTATCAGTTTTGGAGGCTTTAAAAAAGCGTTTTGCAATAGACCCAATAATAGTAAACATAAGAGTCGTATGCCACCAACTGCTACATTCCAATAAAAAACTCACGTTTATATGGATACCGAGCCATGTGGGAATTATTGGAAATGAAAATGCAGACTCTGCCACAAAAGATGAAGCAAATGATGTAAATGTCACTGACGAAACTTGGAGTATGAGGGACCTGCAGCTATTAATTAAGCAACGGATGTTATCCAAGTTTCAAGACCGGTGGAACGAGTGTAATACATACCTCAAAACGCTTCTATCTGGATTGGGGAGATTTTCATATGCTACTGGTTTATCGAGGAAGTCAAGTGGTGTTAACCAGAGTTCGAACCAGTCACACACGCCTAACCTCTAGACATTTACTACAAGCCGAATAAACCAATATGCAATGAATGCGGCGTGTCACTAACAATGGATTATATATTACGAGAATGCAACCAGTAGACCAGTACCGAGGCATTCGAGGGAGAAGAATTAAAACATATAGATAGTGCTGTTCTAATACACTTCCTACAGCAAGCTAAACTTTTTGCTCTAATTTAGGGAAAGTGATTGAACTATTTATAGGGGCCAAGGCAGCTGATGCCCCACAAACAAATATAAAAGTGACTTCCTTGACCCCTGCGATTGCTATACTTACTTACCTTACACTTCCTCCAGCTAATGCACCATAATCCAGAAATGCATCACTTTGTTATTAGTTGTACAATATACTAATTAAGACCACATAAAATGTGTACATGGCTTCTTAAGAAACAATCTGTATGTAGGCTATTTATGTTACAAGTGGAAGGAAGATCATTTTCTTATGGGAAGCCTCGTTCTGCAATGCACACGCATATAGAAATGATGTGTTTTTTCAGTATTTTATCTATTTTCAAAAGAAACATAATAAAAAAACTTGAAAGTTTAATTACAATGTTTAATTTTCCCCTCTATAGCAAAAATGAACTTCATTTTCTAACTCACATTAATGAGAAAAGTTAGTTTTTTCCCACGAAAATAAATAAAAATTAATATTTTATTTTGAAACCATAATCTTGTTTACTGGCCCTCAATAGTGGGCGTAAAATGGCTTTTTTAGCCCTAGGGCCTATAAAGTTGCTAAGCAGCAATGTCACCTATTCAACTAAAGTTGTGATTTATGGAGGCACGTCGAACAGCATAAATTCAATGAGTTACAATTTTGAGTTTGCATTTAATTATTTGAACAATATGTTTTTAATTACAACGTATTTATAATTACATTTTGTTGAAAGTGAATGTGCAATTACTAGCATTAGAAATCGTAACGCCACATGAACCAACTCCCAAACTAACGCGTCCTTCATTTGGCTGATGTATGTTTATCGACTTCACCAGATATGTTCTGGCCGATCTTGATCTTGTTCTGCAGAAAATTCTCTACATAAGACTCGGCTACCTTATCCGATCGCCATCCACCCAATTGCTTGCAAGTCCTCGTGTCACCGCCGCTCTCAGCTTAGCTATACAATAGTTGCAGCACTCCTGCGGAAGCAATGCCCTGTGAACTTATTTGCATTTGGTAGTTGTAGGAATTCAGCAATCACCTGCGGCGTTTTTCCTAAGGTGTTCTTCCCCACCGGCTGGGAACTGCATTTGCCACCGTGATATGACAAAAACAGACTACTGACTTTGGCATATTTAGGGCGCAAACCAATATATATGTAGTACAAAGCGATGTAATCAATGGGGCCATTGTTTGGAATAATAGTAAAGTTTTAGTCCGACGTATCTTCACCAACCGGACCCATCCCTCAATAGTCACATCCTGAATACGTAAATCATGCAGTTCCTCACGTCAGCACGCTTCAAACATACCGAAAACTGTGACAACCTACAATCAGCAATGTATAATACGAAAATTAAACAATTCGTCAGAACTGTCGCAAGTAAGATCTGGTGCCTGAATGTAAGCTCAGTGCACTATCAATGATTTCTTAGCTTCATCACTCGCAGAACTACTCTTCATAAACTCGGTAAGCAACAGAAACCTCGATATATCAACACCTGTCTTAACCATCTTCTTCAGCTTAGAGTAGATACAGCGTACATACATCAAACAAGTAGAGACACTTAAGCCAATTGATGAAACCTGTCTAGAGTGCCAGGGACAGTAACTCAGGGGGTATTTCTAAGCTTGACTATCAGATGGCAGCACAAAATTCTACCAATCAGAGCCACAGTGCCTTTATATAGACAGTGGCGACAATGAGGTGTCCTATTTTTGATTGGCTCCCTAGACCCCGTGGTTTTAGCAGCACAGTTTAGGCTAAATCACTTGTGATTCGTGTTATACTTTTGGCAGTACTGAAGTGTATTGTCAGTCTATGTCAAATTGGAGGTTAGTAGGTTAGGTTTTGTTTGTTATTTGACACAGACTGACGCAAATATTAACCTGCAAATCTCGAATATTTTCAGTACTGCCAAACGTAAAACACGTATCACAGTCGACTCTGATTACGGATTTAAATGAACAACCGATAGAAATTTGCCTAAATATGGCGGCGGGGGTGTGGCTTAGTTGTATTGTCGCCACTGTCTATATAGAGGTAGAGTTCCTGTACACAAAACTTCTTGTACTCTTTTTCGTACAAGTCTTTTGACTTTGGCAGAATCAATTTGTTCTGGGCGGCTTCAAATGCATCCACAATTTCCTTGAATAGACTGTGAAATAGACGTGCTCGGCTTTTTCCATTTTCATGTACAAAACTTAAAATTGTTTGTAAACAAACACTATAGCAACACCAATAATCTCCATAGAAACTGTAGCACACCAAAATTTCACAGCTCCAGCACGACACAAATACTGAATCCTTTCATTTTGCTCATTTTGAGAACCAAATTAAAATAAAACATATGTATGTAATCACGATTACAGCCCTCGGTAAATTTAAAGCTCTCCGCTTCGGGTCGAGCTGTAAACATTCCAGAGTGCTATAATCTATTGATTACGTCCTTAATACATAATAGTAATTAACGTATTAAGAGGGGTAACCCAGTCTTAACATTCGAGCATATTTTTACCACTCAAGCGAGCACACCGAAGCAAGAGTGGCAATTTATATGAGAAATGGTAAGATGGTTTCCCCTCGAAATGCGTTCATTAGTTTATTGTTCATTGAGGCAATAATTTTGAATCAATAATAATTACTAAAAACTGTTAAATCGAAATCGGACTACCATGAATATGTGTGATGTTGCTATAGTGAATGCATGTTAAATGTATCTTAACATTCGAGGAAGCGATCATGATTTATGAAAAAATTGTTTGGTTTGTCACCTGTCATCAGGATTAGTTTTCGTGAGTTGCGTTACCTGTGAGCGTCACGTCACATAAACACTTGCATTTATAGACAAAACGTCTAAATCTGCATCTTGCTTTGCTAATTTTATTATCCTAGAAACTTAATAATATTAAGTTCTGTTGTCAAGAAAAAGCAGCAAACAAATATAATCACCGACTTACACGTTTTGTTACTAAGGCTTATCACTGACTTACATGATCAGCAGCGGGAAAACACTGTTTAACATTTCAATGAACAATAAATACCTATAACAGTGCAGTTCACTAATATCATAATAATTGACAATACATAGTAAAAAACGATTGACAATCCACTAAATTTAAAAACACTGTACCTACTGGCACATTAAAATACGAATTAGAAAAACATTTTATTTATAAAATACATTTAAACATATTCTAAATAGCATTTTAAAATACACATAAAATAACAATAACAACAAACTTATCTATTAGACATAAATCCGTTTACTAAGCTATCAATTAGCATACACCTGCAACCATAACTCTATGGCGTAAAATATTACATCCATTGCTTTTATTTTAAATTTTGTTTGTAATAGAGGTCTAGGCATGCAGAGTACCAGGTACCTTAGTTTTACTTAAATTTTGCCGAGACTAAGGAGTTCCAACCTTAGCAAAGGATCTTTTACATGCTACACATCGTAGTAACATGGAACCCACGGCATTACATCACTTCCAAATGATGGCATTCTGTCGATGTTATCATCCGCATTTTTTAATTTTTAAAAACCTCATCGAGACCGGAGATCGAACTCGCAACTCTTAGATCAGTAGGCAGAATGCTTAACCACTACCAAGCCCAGCTATATTTGAAATTTTAAAATAATCAAAATTATACAAAGATGTAACTAATGACAAAGTTCTGCTAAAACCAGATATATTATATAAATAAAAACAGCTTTTATAACAAACCATGAGTTAAAAGAGGTAAAACCACTACCAAGGTGTAACGTAAATCTAAATAACTTTTTAATTCCGAAAATTTAAATAAAACTTTGCAAAGTGTAATCTATAGTTTGACATACAAAATTTGGTTAGTGATATTCTTGAATAGTGATTATAAAGTAAGTTGCTTCAGTAAATTACGTTAAGTGCCACTATTACAGTAACATAGTTGCTCTTCAGAATTTCTAAATACTTGTTCATACTGATCCAAACTGGAAAAATCAGAATTTTTAGTACAGGCAAAAAGTTATTTTTGGGAAAAATGAATATGCAATAATTAAAAAATGTTAAAATGCAATATTTACTTATAACGCATACATACTTAAACGTTTCTTTAACTTTAGCAACATATTTTAACATTTTCAAATTTCAAAGTTGTGGTGGGCCAGCAAACATGACTGCTCAGTTTTATTAGTAAAAAATAATTCCCTTAAATTAAAGTTTTCAGAAATATCATTTTACCCCACACTATACAATAGTACTTACAATGCAGTTACAACATGCAGAAAAGACGAGTTTCAATATTTTAGTAAATTAAGGCCAAAGTCATGGCATTGCAAAAGTGTCGAGGATTTTTCAAATTAACAATTTGCGTTTTTTCGCATACTTTTGACATAATGATCAAGTTTTCATTATTTATTCCATTGATATAAATTACCCATTTTACTTACAAGCACATTATAATAGAAAATTTGCTCCCTATATCGTTTTTTCCGTTCTCATTATTGCACTATTTTCATAAATTTGTGCAAATTTTTTACATATTGTGTACAACCATTAACTAACTTCTTTAATCAATGGTACAACTAAAAAATATTTCTGACAACCGACCAATATCCGTGGAGGTGTGTGTAGTTAACTAAATCAGTAATTCTGATTCACATACACTTTACAAACATTTTACAAAATAAAGGCACTTTACACAACTACGTTAATTCGTTAAACAGCGCAAATCTCCGAAAACCACTTCTTACTTTGTATACAGTTCTGGTTCACACAGTGAGGGCACCTGCTTAAGAATTTATGCCCTATGGAAGAATTACCTTCCAAGTGTGTTTTCACTAAGCTTGTGAGTGCATCTATGAACAGTGGGTGATCATTTGGCGCTGGTACCCGAAAAATATCTTTAACGCCAATCTCCTTACCCAAATCCTTGCAATATTCTATATCCATTTCATGAAGAGTTTCTATGTGTTCGTTTACAAAAGCAATTGGTACTAGCAAAAAGGTTGTCTTGCCCTGCTTAGCGTAATCTTTCAATGCGTCGTCAGTGAATGGTCCTAGCCACGGCAATGGTCCAACTTTTGACTGCCATACCAACTGGTACGGGTTACAATTTTGTAATTCCTGCATTACCAATTGCACGGTTGCTCCAACTTCGGAAGGATACGAATCACCACGGTTAACTGCCTTTAAAGGCAAAGAATGTGCAGAAAACAAGATAATAGCCTCCTTGCGCTTCTTTTCCGGCAACTTTTCCAATTCCGTTTTAATTAAATCGGCAAACGTTTTGATTAGCAAAGGATGCGTGGCCCAGCGATCGATAATGCTAAGCTTCAACCCCTTGGGAAACTCCCTGTTCTTATAAAATTTATAGATCGCATTGAAGCTTGACCCAGAAGTTGCACAACTGTATTGTGGGTACTGCGAAAATATGACTGCCCGTTTAACACCATCCCTTTCGAGTTCTAAAAATGCATCTTCGGTCGATGGTTTGACGTATCTGAATGCGACATAGTATTTGTGAGGAGCTGTAGCAGGCGACGCTTGATCTAACTGTTTGCAGAGTAGTTCCCCCTGTGTCTTCGTCCATTTGTAAATAGGCGAACCTCCTCCAATCTCTTCGTATTTGTGTTGCACTTCTGGGGTACGCCTGTTGGCAATCCACGGCCCCAACCTGCCTTGCATTACTGGAAACTGTATCATATCGCGATCTGTCATGATTTTAAGCAAGTAATCGCGCACCTCATCCACATTCTGAGGGCCTCCCATATTGAGCATCACAATCCCAGTTTTAGGGTTGCTGGCAACTCCTCTGGAGCTTAAGCGAAATGCTCGCTGTATTTCTTTTTGCAGAATAAATGGATTTTTCCGAAAGAGAAACATGGCTACAAAATTGCAAAATGCTTCAAGTTTTACTGCTAAATTTCTACTTTCCACTACCGGTTGATTTTTTAGGTTAGAGGTTAGGTAACCTACAAATCAGCTACAAACTACCTGTTGTGTTCGAATTTGTCCGTCATCACAGAACAGCTCGTAATCTGATTGTAGTGCAGGTAACTGTAAAATAGCTCAAAAATGCAAGTCACGATTTTCATTCCACTTCTAATTTCCATTTTCCATATTTAGCGTAAAAATTAAGATTGCGAAATTTATGACGTTTAAATTTTTAAATGCAGGTGAGCATAAATTAAAAGACGACGACTTAATAAAACGGGGGACCACCAAAGAATACAAGGTGTAACCATATATGTAATACTTACTATATTGCTAGCGGCTATGAGTGGGAAACTCACGAAGAAAGTGAGACAGACAACCAACTCTTCAATGTATAATGGTGAGCTGTGCGCAAGCGCGGCGGCGTCGTCCGGCCAATGGGGAAGTGGTCAAGTTTAAAATTCGCTTCTAAAGGCGGAGTTCGAATTCTCAAGCATGCGCACGAGACGCGTTATACTCTAAGTGAAACTATGTCGGCGCCGTAATGCTTTCGGGCGTTCCGAGGCCCTACTAGCAATATATGTATAATACATACTATATGCATCTAACGCAGTGGTCGCCAACCTGTCGATCGCGAGCTACCGGTAGCTCGCGGGGGCAATTCTGGTAGCTCTCACAACGATTTTAATTTAAAAATACAAAATCAGAGAAGCTTCCTAAAATTCCACAAAAAAATCTAATTGTCATAATATTAAACATAAACAGCGGCAACGTTGCGGCGAGCGATCTGCGCTGACGCCATCAAGCTAGAATCGGCTAGAATCGGCTAGAACCGACCAGCCGGACCAGTGCGTTAGTGTTCGAGAACGATCTGGATTGCTTTGAACGGGATAAATACGCACGGCGCGCCGACATTGCGCTTAGTTTAAAACTGAACGCGTAACCAACGTCCAGCGGTTGGGTTAGTAGTGAACAACAAAAAATAATATTATGGCAAGCAGTTGTAAGAAGGTAAAGACATACCACTTTCATTCGGAATGGGAAGAACAATACTTTTTTACAGAAGTTAAAGATAAAAATGTGTGTTTGTTATGTAATACTTCGGTCTCCGTTGCTAAAAAAGGAAATATTGAGAGACATCATAAAACTGTACATTCTAATTTTGAAAAATCATTCCCACTACATTCTGCCGCCAGAAAGGAGAAACTGAAACAGTTAAAAAAGCAGTTAATTGGACAACAATCAATATTTTTAAGAACAATCGACAAAAATAAGGCTGCAACTGAAGCATCGTACGTGTGTCCCAGATAATTGCACAAAAAAAGAAACCTTATGAAGACGGGGAAATGATAAAACAGGCGTTTTTAGAAGCTGCTGACTCGTTATTTGCCAACTTTAGAAACAAAGACGAGATAGTTTCAGCTATAAAATCTATGCAACTTTCTGCTAATACAGTGATGAGACGTGTAGAAGTAATGAGCAATGATATTTTTTTACAGTTAAGAACTGACTTAGATAACTGTGTTTATTTTTCACTTCAACTGGATGAATCAACAGATGTCGTTGACACTGTCCAGATGGCCGTGTTCGTCAGGATGGTTTTTAGTGATTTTACGATTAAAGAAGATCTTTTGAAGTTTATTCCACTGAAAGGACACACTACTGGACAGGAGTTGTTTTCTCATTTAAAAAATATTATTTCTTCCGAGAAAATTCCAATATCGAAAATGGTAGGCTTGACAACCGATGGCGCTCCAGCTATGGTGGGTTTTGATAAGGGTCTGGTGGCGTTATGTCGTAAAGATGAAACTTTTCCGCAATTTCTCTCTTACCACTGCATTATCCATCAGGAAGCATTATGTGGAAATTTCCTGAAACTAAACAACGTTATGAAACTGGTGGTAAAAATTGTGAACAAGATTAGAGCTCAAGCGTTACAAAGAAGATTATTCAAAACCTTGGCCGATGAAGTTGACTGTCAATACGGGGACCTACTCCTTCACTCTGAAGTCCGATGGTTAAGTAGAGGACGGGTGCTGAAACGTTTTAATGATGTCCTATCTGGCATAGTTCAATTTTTCAAAAAACGCGATGAACCGACTCCGGAACTAGAAAATTCAATCTGGCTTAGAGATTTTGGTTTTCTCGTGGACATTACCGAGAAATTAAACGAACTTAATTTGCAGCTTCAGGGGAGAGACAAAGAACTAGCAGAAATGATTTCTGATATAAAAGCATTTATCAAAAAGCTGGAGTTTTGGGAAGAAAACCTAATTAACAGCGATGCCAAGCATTTTCCTATTCTTTCAGAAAAAATATCTCAAAATCCATTAGAACCCTATGACAGCAAATATCATGTAGAAATAGTTTCTACCCTGAAGAATAACTTCAAAAATCGTTTTAAGGATTTCAACGAAATGGCTTTAGTAGCGCAGTTTGTTGTTTCACCCTTTATAGAAATTGATATCCAACAGTTTGCAACTTGTGTTATGCAGAACTTTGGCGAAGACATCGCTGCAACAGAAATGGAAGTAATTGATTTTCAAAATGATTTAGCCTTAAAATCGTTAGTCTCAAGTACCAAATGTATCTGGCCTATTGTAAGTAAAGACAAATATTCAGTTCTATGCCGTGTTGCCTTGAAAGTGAAAGCATTATTCAGTTCAACTATTTGTGTGAATCTTCTTTTTCCAATATGAAGTTTATTAAGAACAAATATCGCAATCGACTTACAGATGAACATTTGGATAATTGTATTCGAATGGCTGTATCAAATTATACTGCAAACATTAAAAAAATTATCGATGAGTCTGAGTGTCAGCCTTCTCATTGAACGTGCTTTTTTATTTTTCAATGTTTATGTTCATGATAGTGCGTTACTTTTTTGTTGTTATTATTAACTATTTTTAAATCTTACGTGACATGCCGTTGTGGCTGGATAAAAGTTTGTGTTTATTTTTCAAACAACTTCGTTTGGTAGGTAGGAATGTAGTTATTATTAGTACCTATGTATTATGTATTACCAGTTAAATAAATAGTAAAATAAATACATATAATGATAAATTAACTGTGGATTATTTCATTTACGTTGCGTTACGTGGCTTCCGTGTGGGTAGCTCGCTGTTTATTCCAAAATTAACAAGTAGCTCAACACATTGAAGAGGTTGGCGACCACTGATCTAACGTGTACTCTAAGAAGCTGAAGATAAAATATCATGCACTAGCTTATATAGTATTTCTAATCAACTGAGATAAGTTTATGTTCCAAGTATGCCTCAAGACCGGATGCAGGTGCATACAAGGTTACAAAGTCAGCACTTTAAACAATAGATGATCCATTCTACAAGGTTACAAGCTAAGCATTTCTAGACAACAGGAGTCTCTGTTCCATACAATGTAACTGCCGAAGGCTGAGTTTCATAACATGTCTCGTGCATAATAGCTATTTATGCAACAAGTGCTAAAAGTCGACTTTATGCGCGAGACATGAAAATTATGAAACGAAGCCGAAGGCTGAGTTTCATAACATGTCTCGCGCATAAACGACTTTTAGCACGCGTTGCATACAATATTTTATCTACGACCTTAATTTTACCGTTATTAATCCATAAATATCGATTTAAGAAAGGTTCGCATCTGCGACGCTGCGTCATAATGAATAGTAGGCTACGCCGCTGGCGATTGTTTGGCCACGCCCGTGCTGTCAAAGTGAGTTGTACGAAATGTAATTATTGATACTCCACATATGACTGTATTCATTACATAACGCTTTATTTATTTCAAAAGCGCTTTACCTGTAACGCAAGAAGCAACTAGAATAGCTTTACAACTTCAGTTGCAGTTCGAAATTGTAGTTTTGAACCTCGCGTCACTTTTAGCACATGTGCTAAAAGTAAACAGCTGATTTCTTTAAACACGATAAACTATAAAACGTCACTTTTAGTGAAACAAGCGAGTGTTAAAAAGCCTACTTTTAGTAGTGGTCGTAGATAAACACTATTAGCACAAGTTTGCACACAATATTTTTCTACGGCCTTAAATTTACTGTTATTAATCCATAAATGTCGATTTAACAAAGGTTTGCATTTATCACAGGTATAATTTATGTCATAGTAAAGAGACGGGCGTGACGGCGCAGGTGACTGTTTCTGCAGTCGGTAGCTGTCAAAGTTAGTTATCAAAGGCAATTATAATAGTACACATTTTACTTTAATCATTACATAATGCTTTAATTATTTAAACAACACTTTACCTCGAACGAAAGAAGTAACTAGAATAACTTTATAACCTCACTTCCTGTTTAAAATTCTAAAGTTAACAACCGCTGTTTACGCACATGTGCTAAAAGTAAACAGCTGATTTCACTTTTAACACGCTGGTTTATAAAACGTCATTTTTAGTGAAACAGGCTAGTGCTAAAAGGCCTACTTTTAGTAGTGGTCGTAGAAAAAAGTTACTTCCGAGTCGTTTTACTATATTATGATATTAAACTCTAAATTGCAATTATATTTTCAATACTGGAATGGCAATGGCTGTCTATAATTGTAACAAAAAAACTATAATAAAAAAACTAACCTAAATAGAAGATATAAAGCTACAATAAATTTTTGAAGAATAAAATTACTCACTTGGTTATAAATATAATGAAGGGTAACGTTTAGATCTAACATTGTTAATTCATATGTGAACTATCAAAAACATATCTTTTTTTTATAGTGTGATTTCATATTTAGACTAATTTTTCTATTTTTTGATAACTTTTTCTTATAAAGGTGTATCTGAAAAAATAAGGATATCGAGCCACTTAAAATTGTTTTGCCTCATCCTGTACTTTACCGAAAGTTTTATAAATCCGATCAAGTCCATTTAAATATAATTACCAATTTCGTAGAGTAAGATTTAAATAAAATTATTACTTAAAAAGTTCCACTTGTAAACTTTCTGTAGGACACTGTATATGGAAATACGATGTGTTCAAAAAGAACGCTTGGACATGGAATATAAAAGTAATATCAACAGCAAGTTTTAGAATTCATTATCTGTCATCACTGCTGTTGTTATTTTAAGTTTATATTATACGCTATCATGATTAAAAACATCGACATATAGAAATGGACCGCTAATGGACGACTGCGCAACTCTTTGCGTTAGAAAGAGAAAGAGAACACTTTAAGAACTGTCTTTCCTTTTTCTGCGGCCCCTTATTGGCCGACAGAAAATGACGTCACAGCGACAGGGCCGTCGCGCCGTACGCTAATGTGCGCCAACAAGGACAGAGCGTTCTCAAGTCATATGCGTTCTCTTTCTATCCCGTTTGGCTCGCGCAGCTCTGACTAGCGGTCCATTTCTATATGTCGATGATTAAAAATTCTAAAGAATGTCGCCTCCAAATCTGGCTGCTAACAGTTTTATTTTCCATGGCCAACCCTTATGTAATTTCTTAATTATCACTCGGTATATTCTGCAACTAAAAAATTTAAAAAATGGTGTGATACACGCACACAACTTCCTTTTACAGTGATCTTATAATTAGCCAAAAATTAGATTTTTAATTTTTAGCATTTGTCAACAATTTTCAAAAATTACAAGTTCTACAGAAACCGTACAAAATAGAATGTTAGTTGAAAAGACAAATTTTACCTAACATTTTAAGCTGCATTCAAAAATGTAATAATATACCGGGTGTTCTATTTAAAATAGGAGTTAATAAAAAAATAAGAAAAAAACAAAAGAAACCCATTTTAGAGGTATTCGACTAGAAAATTACCTATCTCACATCAATACATATTAAAAGTGTAATAAAAATGTAAAGTTTGAAAAAAATCGTTAGAACCGTTAGAAGAGTAAACACATACCTACTTCCGGTAATGCGATTTTCTTCAAAAGCTTGTTGTCGCATCTAGATAGTACACAAAACTTATATATGAAATTTCAACGTCATACATCTGTTTGTCTTTGAGATATTCTGTTCACAGACACACAGACAGACAGATAGACAGACCAATGAACAAAAACATGTTTTTTGGGTTCAGAGGACTCTAAAACGTGAAAATCTGTTGAAAACTCAATTTCAAATTTTTGGGGTGAATCCAATACTTACTTCCTTTATCGTAAAAGGAAGTAAAAACATCCTTTATCTAATAGACGTGTCTGTCTGGGACGCTGTTTTGTCCGGGACGCTGTTTTGTCCGGGACGCTGTTTCAGCAGCCAAACCGTAAGAGATAGAGAAAAAAGTTATTAAAGTTATATGTTTGGAATGGTCATGTCAGGTCAGGAACCGAATTTCAGTCACGTGACACTTCCGGTTTTCGAGAAATCACAAAAAGACCGTTTTTCAAATAGAACGCGTATTAAATAAAAACTGGTTCGGCCGCCAAACGTAGCTGCGACCCTCTGCGCCTTAAATCCTCGATCGGTTAGGCAACCACTTTGACACCTTCCAGGTCTGGGTAGTTGCCTAACCGATCGAGGTTTGAAGGCGCGTTAAATGAGACATTTGTCTCACTGGACTGCTAGTTCACAACAGTGATTTTGAAGGATATAGATACAAACACAAGGTTCATCTAATGATCCAACATATCCAAGACATACTTTTTTGCTATCATCTCTTTCTCAAGCAAAAGAATGTGTATGTATTTATCTTTGTTGCAGTTACTTTACCAACCCTGAAGCAAAAGCACCAAAATTGAAATTGTCAAGATGTTATAGTTGTGACAGATATGTCAAACAGACACCAATGAGTCATGTGTATTTTTCAATTAATTTCAAAATAATGAGCACCCCATATGTACTGCAGAAAGTTTCTATGCGAATAGATTTTAAAATTTTACATGACAGAGAGAGGGCAACATTATAGTTACAATTATTCGTAGTGAGGTTATGGGCACTGTTATTGGTTATATGCAAAGCTTTACGTTATTCTGTTAATTTGAGACTTTTGGAATTTTGTGGAGCAATGTGTGCACAAAAAGGACAAATTCATGAAGACATGGCAAACGTTTTGGGAACATCTTGTCCTCCATACACAATGGTCAAAAAGTGGGCAGCCGAATTTAAACAGGGGAAGAAACGGCATTGAAGATGATTCTCGCAGTGGAGGACCTGCTTCTGCTACCACTGAAGAAAACATCGATTTGATTCACAATACGGGCATGGCAGATCTGCGAATCAAGGTTCGAGAAATAGCAGAGGCTGTGGGCATATCCTATGAACGGGTTCAAAACATTTTAAGTAGTAATGAGTTAGGAAAGTCGAAAGTTGTTGCGAGGTGGGCTTTTTGGCTTCTGAATAATTTTATTTAAAGATTTGTTATCTACCACCAATGACACATAGATTCACTATTATCAGCCTAACTGAAAGCAGCAGTCGAAACAGTGGAAGCATAAGGGCTCACCACCTCCCAAAAAAGCAATGGTGGTGCCGTCCTTTAGTAAAGTGATGGCTTTGGTTTTAGGGACGGAAGGGAATATTGCTGGTGGATTCCTTTCTTAAGGATCAAACCATAACAGGACAATACTACTCTAACTTTTTACATCAACTTCGTGAAGAAATTCAAAGAAAGCAAACTGAAATGCTAACGAAACGTATCCTACACCATCAAAATGAAGCTTTGGCGTAAACATCAACAGTTGCGATGGGTGAAATTCATCGGTACTGTTTTGAATTGGTACTTCATGTTCCCTCAGACTTCCATCTATTTCTGAAGCTCAAAAACACCTAGGAGGGCAAAGATTTTTGTCCACGGAAGAAGCTGTAGCAGCCATAACAGGGTATTTTAAAAACCAGGACGAAGCTTTATCAGACTGGGATCACAGCATAAAAAGGGATTATATTGAAAAATAAATAAATAAATAAACTCCTGTGTTAGGCTGTGAAGTTTTCAATCTCTCTTGAATTTTTCAAGTTTTTCCGAGTTAGATTTTATAACGTTTTTCATTGAAAGGTTGTTGTGTCACACTAAAAAATTAAAAATAGTAATATGGCAATGCTTCAAATTAAAATATTTCTCAACGTTGCAATGAAATTAAAGATACTTAAGTAATGTTTATTGTGAATATATTTTGTACATGATACATAATATGTGGATATACATATAATAAAGCACAAAGCTGCTATTTAAATATCAAATTTATTTGAATATGTTTTTGTTTATAAAAATAACAGGAATTTACTACATATACTTACAAACTACATATTCTAATTAAAACAAGTTTTGTATTTTTATAATTAATTGGATAATATCAACTGAAGCATATTAATACAATTAAAAAGACAATACCATTATAAAAAATACTATTTAACAAAAATAAGAGGAAGAGCAAAAAATAGTAGTTTATTTATCTAGAACGAAAAGTGACATTTTAAAGGCCGAGGCATCAGCCAAGGACGGAATTACTTGCGAGGACCTTTAAAAACACTTTTTGTTCGTGGTGAATACAACAGTTTATTTCATACTGCAAGTTTAATGAATTTTAAATAAAAAGTTGTAAATCGTTTTAAATTTAATGTTAACAACTGACGTATAATTTTAAAGTACTTGAACTTTAATATTTTACTTTAATGTACTAAGACTTGAATGTTCCATTTTTTGTACTGGAAGTAATCCAAAAAATGCCATTTTTGACATCAGTATGAAATAAAGGAAATTAAGAGTTTTTCGAGTCTTTTTGGAACATTTACAATTTTTTGGCATACTTTGTATGCAATGTGCTATCAACATTTTGGAAAAACTCAAAATTTTCAAATGATAATATTTTATTAATGGACTTAGTTTTATTTAAACAAAATTACGAAAAGAAATGCTTTTTATAGTGACACAATCCTGAAAGGTTACCAAAAATGCCATGACTGCCCTTTTGGAAATATTCATAAAATTGCACCAATATATGCAAATGGTTCAGTTCATTTGTTGAGCAGTATATATTTGCAAACCCATATGGTGGCAGCTTCTATTTAAAAAAAATATATAAATCGGCTTGGTGGAAGTCTCAAAATAGGTGCCGAAAGAAAACTTTTCACATGCTAAATATTTAGATATGTATACTATCAAAAAAATTTAGCAACTGGCGCGGAACCTTAAGAATTTTAGCGCAGGTAGGTTTGTATATACCTACACCTACCTGTACACAATTCGGTTGGTCTTGTGAGTTAGGATCAAACGGCATTGATTCATTTAACCTGCGTATCAACACATGGTTACTATTTAAAATGGAAAACTCCACCTTCAATGCTGCACGAAGATAACTTTTTCTGAAGTTCTGTGCCGGTTGCTATAGAAAACATGTATGTACCAGCGCCTTCATAGTAAACTAAGCGGTGAAAATATCAAGATACCCTAATTTTCGAAAATTTTGGTTGTGCCTTGTTTTCTTCTACTAATTATTGTTTCAGTATTGCAGATTTTTTTTCTGAGCACGACCCATATGCTCATCCCATTCCTCAATCTGGTTCGATTTATTGCTTTATGAGCTTTTTTAAAGGTGCCATCTTAACTTGTTGTTAAAATTGTCAGTGTCATATGACAGGAGCTTGTTTGAATTTGTCACCATAAAGAAAGATATGAATGTGTATGAAGAAGTTAGAAGATTAGAAAATGTGTAAGTTCTAGTAGATCTTTATGTTGAAAGTTCGTAACATAGTTGATTTTTTTACTGTTTACTGTTCTCACTGGAACTATTTTTTCTGTCAAGAATGAGAAAGTATAAAAGAGTTCTAGATCGACCTAAAAAATTTAGTTTTCTTAGGAAAAAGTTACTTTTGTTATTTTTAACCAAACTCCATAGTTGAGCTTTTCTTCAGTTTTGTAACAACTTTGTTAAATAAAATTTTTCATAAAAGTTAAAAATAAGAGTCAGTACTTTGCTTAAGTTCAATATTACATTTAAAAATTTTTTTAATGTTTTGTATACTTTATCATAAGTTTAATCACTGTGACTTCCTAAGACAAGTGAAACTTTTTATCAAGAATGACTTTTTCCTGAAGAATAAAAAATTCGATAGTTTACAAGAGTGTAGTACAGTCGCGGAATTAAAAATCCGGACATTTAAAATGATTCAGTGTATATCTTACTTTACTTTACTTATCACGTTACCTGGTGAAATTAGTCAAAGTCAAAATAATTACTCGTATATGACAGCATGCCTCATTGTTTATCTGTCAATTGCTAACCTAGAAACGCAAAGCCCAATTTACATTACCCAAAAATTGCAAAAATCCTCTATAAGACTCGTCCGGATTTTTAATTCCGCGAGTGTACCTACCCCATCGGGAGACGTACTATATCTTGGTGTGCTATTTTCCTCATTTTCTAATAAATTTTCTTGTATTTTTGGACAAATAAGTGGATCAATTCCCAATTTCTGCTTTTTAGTAACTGGTTGTAGAACTAGATAAGCAACAATACATATGAATTGAATATATAAAATGGAATTATATTCTTGTTTTTGTTAAATTGGAATAATAAAATCCATTAAGTAGTACTGACTATTTTTTATATAAGTACATTCTAACAATGTTGTATAATAATTTACCCAGACAATAAGTAGTCGCAGTAGTTGCAGAAAGTGTTTCTCACTTTCGTTTTTTAACTGTTGGTTGTGCATGTCAATTTGACTTTATACATAGCTTCAAATATGATACACATAAGTGGTTAATTTTTCTTTTCAAAATGTTGACAACAGAACAGAAAACTCAAATTGTTAAATGGTTTTATCGAGGTCATTCCACGAATGAAATCGCGAATAATTTGTTTGTTATGGCATACGATGTGACAGTAAACACCAGTTCGGTCAATGTTAAACATTTGTGTGAGGAAACTGGTTCTGAAAATCCATCGTGTAAGTGCTCAAAGGAATGGAAGCCTCAAAATGAAGAAGCTGAAATGCGGGAAATTATGGTTCGCAATATGATAACAGAAAATGACACTTTGTCAACAAGCACCCTTGCAGAAAATCCAGAAATTAATGCCGGAAAATCAGAAGTGCATAGACTACTTAAAAGGAATGGTTTCAAGTCTTTCAAAGTTAAAACGACACAAGAGGTTTTCACAGCTGACCATGGTCGTCGAATGGAATTTTGTGAAGATGT